>VDFB02281492.1:39566686-39755913 GCA_007258455.2 Sequoia sempervirens
GAGAATAATTTTATTATTGGAAAATGGAGCTTCTTACATGCAGAGGATCTCAATCCCCAAGTTCTACAACACATGCAAGTTATAGAAAGCTACAAAATAACCCTTTCGCAATATGCGAGCTTGTCCCCAAAAAGTTGCCCAAAAATTAGAAACCTGCCATAAATAGAGCTCCTCTTTAGTTTGGAGCCAAAACAACATTCAAATTTGAGTTTAGGCGGTTTGGCTCTGAAATTTACAACATGAAGTTCAAATTTCAAAAGAGCATTTGCAATTGTATCTTCTAGAAAGTGCGCCAACTTCCCGGGGCCATAACTTTTGATCTGGGACTCTGATTCGCGAACCGTTTGAACCGTTGGAAAGGTCACAAAGTCAACAACGTGCTCAAAATTTTCTATGCCAATTTCAACAAGTTTCAGGGCTGATCCAGGAAATCTAAGTGCCTCAAATCCAACTCAGAAATTTTTCAGGTGCAAATCTGGGAAACTAAAACTGCAATATCTTTCCACCCAGGAATAGAAAATAAAAACCATAAATTGGGAATTTCATTATGACAAAAAGGGTATCCAAAAATGTAAAAATATCTCAAAACTGAGAAACTTGAAATTTAACTATTTTTGGGTGATGCAAGATTGCCCTTACACCACTGGATGCTCCTGCATCAGATAAGTAAGTTGACCTCATTTTTGTTAATAGGATTAGTCACATTTCTATTATTTTTTCATATGGTTTGACTTTGTGTGGAGCTTATGGTGGTGAATTTATGTTGCTCAATATGTAATTCTTGTTTCATATATTTTCTAACTATACAAGGTTCTAAAAAATAATCATATTTAATTTGGTCATTAAATCCATTGTTGTAGAATTGTAGCCTTTGATAAGGTGGCACCTCGTGAGCCTAAATTACGAATATCATATGTGTGTGATCGATTTTTAGAAGTGTGATAAATATAAATTAAAACAAATAAATCAAACACACCGATAGAACATTATATTAAAACATAAATTAAATGAAAATAAACTCAAACTCATTATTTTGTCTTTGATGTCATCCTATCATCCTCTATCTCCAGTGTTTTTGTCGATTCCAGCTGGCTCTCAAATCTTGGGCTAGACTCAACAAACGGTCTTCCTAGAGAATGAGATTGAATATGAATGCATGCAATGCTATGCTAAGATATGATTATGCTGATACTAGACATGATTGATAAAATAAAAGATTACGAAATTGATAAAAACTAAAGATGATAAAACAATGCTAGAATGTTATAATGTAATTAAATTTTAATGCACGTGTGTTGTGTGTTGTAACCAATGCTTGGATTCATAGGGGTATTTATAGAGTTTTCAAAAGATTCTGATTGGCTGATGTGATCAACGGCTGTGAAAATTCCTGGCAGATCAAATGGTCGAAGATGGATAAGACTGAAGAGAAAAATAGAAGAAAACAGAAAACAAGCTTTGTTTCTTTTTTTGAAAAAGAGATAAGATGAGATGATAAAGATGAATTGTAAAAATCATCTTTTTGTGAGATTATGGAAAAATTTCGAAGATAAATAATGAATTATAAAACTCAATTATTTATTTATTGGTGACATGGAAGATTTTCTTAATTAAATAAAATATTTAATTAAGATTTGGAAAATAATAGAAGATTTCATAATTAGATTTAATTATGATTGGAAAAGATTTGAAAGATATTTAATTAAACTTGTAAATGAAATTAATTAAATAAAATATTTAATTAATTAGAAGAAAGATTTGAATATGAGAAAGGAAATTAAATTCAATTAAATCAAAGATTTAATTAAACTTAAATGTGATCACTAATTTAAATAAACAATGACATTTATTTAATTAATTAAGTGGACTTAAGAAAGTGGTAATTAAATAAAATGAATTTATTTAATTAAAGTGGAAGAATAAAGTGAATGAACAATATAATTAAATTAATTAAATTTAACCATATGTAGAAGATTTTTAAAAAAATTAATTAAATAATGAATATTTAATTAAATGCTAGGATTAATTAGACATGACCAATTTTATGCATATACAATATGCTCAATATTATATTCAATTACAAACATTAATTATTTTGAATTTGTTAGTTGAGTAACATCACTTCCCTTCTAAGAATGGTGAGAGGCAAGAACGGGAGAGGAGGTGCAAGTTTCAAATCTTTAGAGGAGGAGGATGGAGAAGGGGATGCAAAGGACACAGATGGGGAGCTGCTTGTTTTAGTGGGGGTTGCTCGGATTACGGTTGTGCTATTGGAGGTTTACAGTTGGTTGGCCTGTGTTGTTGAGGTGTTGTCTGCATGCATTGGAGTTGTTGATTGGGAGGCTGCAACATTTTCTTTGATATTGTTGGAGTTTTTTGTTGTTGGTGATGAGGGGGTTTTTACCCTTGTTGAGACCCTATTTTCTTGCAAGGTTTTTGGAGCAGCTCATGTGGCATTTGATGTTTTTGCTTTGGTTGTTGCTTTCTTGATAATGTTGTTGGTTGTTGTTGTTGGGTAGCTGGTGAAAGTTGTCTTATTGGTTGTGTCTGGAAGCTAGTTATTTCTATTTTGGAGCCTTATTTTCTTGCCGCTTGTTCTGCAAGGGTGTTATCTTGGTTTTGGTTGTGGGCCCCTTGCTGGGGTTTTGGCTTTGGAGTGGCTTATCTTAGGCTCTAACTGACATGTTGGGGAAGTTGGTCTGCTTCTCTTTTTGGATTTCTCCTTGTCTCCTTCCTGCTTAGGTTCTCCTTTGTTTGTTCTGTTGGGGGTTGTTTTACCCTTTGTTGTTTTGGCTCCTTTCTTTGTTGTATATTTTTGGCTACTATTACTATTTATCCTTCATGTGAACTCTCTTGGTGTGTGCTTCAGGTCTCCTGTAGGGATTTTTTCTATGGAGCGACTTTTTATGGCTCTAATCAGCGTGTTGGGGACGATAGAGTGCTTATCTGTGTGGTTTTCTCCCTAATTTTTTCTTCCATGGTTTACCCTTGCTCTTTTTCCTTGTGGAGTTCGGTGGTTGATGATCAGTGGATGGTCTGCTTATTGGAAGTTAGGCTAATTTATATCTACTTAATGTTTCTTAGTGGTTCCTTGAAGGTTCTCCTTATTGCTCTTCTTGAGCTTATTTTGGAAGGGTTCTTTGTTTTGGATGGGATGTGCTTATTTATGCCCCTGTTGTTCAAGGAGATGTTGGAAGCCTTTGTGTTGTTGGGTTTGCTAAAGGATGGTATGATTGCTTGTTTTGCTGAAGTGTTTGCTTTCTCCTCAGATCCTATTGAGGTGGATTATTCTCTTATTGAGGTGGAGTTGGGGGATGAAATTTTATGGTTTCCTCAATTGTTGATCCTTTTGAGGTGGAATCTTCTCCTATGGAGGTGGAGGTTGAGGTTGTTGGAGTTTTCAGGCTGCAATGGAAAATTTGTCTGTGACATCCTCTCCAATAGAGGGGAGCTCTCTCCTTTTGAGGTGGGGATTGATTTGGATTTTTGGTTTGACAAATTGTTGGGTTTTCGATCCCTAAAAAAACCTATTTGTTTTTGGGTTTTAGTGTGAGTTGGAACCATAAAATATTAGAATATAGACTATGAAAAAAAATTATATTTGTATTTTGACCATTAAATTATTATTTTTAATAAATATTTATAAATAAATAACTATCTATTTTTCAAAATATTTCCAAAAATATAAAAAAAAACTAAAAGATTGTGGCCTATAGAGTAGAATAATAAAATATTTTGACCTAACTTTGACCACTAAATTATGAAATGCATTAGCTCTCTAATAATAAATTACAAAAAATTAACCTCAATTTTTTATAAGTTTTTCAAAAATATAAATATATTTAAAAAATTTAAAAAATTATAGTCTATAGAGCCAATTAATGGAAAATAAATAAATTTAATATAAATTTGTATAATTTATCAAAAAATATATTTTTTTTCATTAACACATGTATTTGTTGTATGCCTCAAAACCCCAAAAAAATTGCTTTCAAATTCGTATTCATTTGTACATTATAGTAGAAACAAAAATTTTGGCCCAAGTCATAGATTTAATACCGCTTGCTATGATATTTCTTGGAAATTAATGCAAAAATTGGCAAAATAATAGACCACTTTGAAAGGGTAACCTCCAATAATGAAAAAATAATAAATTTATTTATTATTTCAAATTTATGATGGATTAGAAGAGCCTTATTTAAATGAATAACTATATAGGAACACACCTATTTATCCTAGCTAAGTTGTCTTAAATGAATAACTAAAACTAATTAATGACACTATTAAGGTTAAGCATACCATAAGTGCTTAACCTATGTCAAGGCTCCAAGTCACAAAGAGCCGAGAGCGGAGGATTGCCCTAACTTGCCTCACTCTAAAAGATGCCTTGGGATAAGGATCAAGAATTATGAGCACTATAACATACTTCTATCACTCTACAGATCTTGAACTTAGGTTTGGGCTAGGTGAGCAGGTTTTCAGAGTCTGTACTGCACCTCAAAAAGCTCTTTTTCCAAGGATGGTGGCACAGTTCTGGGATGACAGTGTGACACACTATCATCTCTCAGGTGTGCTGGAGTCCGTAAGGATAGAGAATAGGAAGTACACTAAAGACTGCCTAAAAATGTGATGATATGTGAAAGGGGAATTTTCACAAGGGGTGTAAATTTTCTCCTATACATTTTTCCCCCACTTTAGCAAGCATGAGTACTGATGAGTGCTTCAATAAAGTAGATCAAAGAGTTAGTAGGTTAGAAATTTATATATGAATCGCGAGGAAGCAGACCACAATCTGGCAAGCTCAAAATTGCAGGATAGGCAAAGGACTCCACAAGTACTATCCCTGAGGAATTTCGGATAAAATACTCCATAGCCCCAAAGAACTATGAAGCTACACAAACTACACTGAAGGCCCTCGAACCAATGATGGACAAATCCTTTTGAAATATGTTCACTTCATCAAGGAATTCAAAAGGAATAAAATGCCCCCTCATGAGGGGAAGGTTGAGGCTTCTCCCACAGGAAGAGGTTGCTCCCTCCTCGGAGGAAATTTTTCAAGCTCTTTCTTTATGAACCCATGATGAAGGAAACATGTTCCATTAGGGGTCTAAGTTAAGAATGTGATTTTTGAAAAAGGTTGCAACAATTCTCGAGAAAAGATTTATAGGCAACGAATGCATTTTCTAAAAATTGAAGCATTGTAGAAGTAGCATCATCACACATACAAGGAACAACTCAAGTAAAGAAGAGAGAAAGAGAAAAGAGAAAAAGAGAAATCATCACAAATAGAGGACACGGGGGTGATCTAATATTTTGGGGTCAGAGCTACTCATAAATATATATATATATATAAGTATAGTAATAGTATATTAATGAACTGTCATCAACCCCCTACTATATCAGACCATGTGAGGAATGCATGAGAAGACAAAGTAAAAATAAAAAAATTGGGTCAACATGGAAGGGAAGACTAAATACCACCAACACTTTGCATCATCCCCAATTTTCCAAAAGTCAAACACAAACATGGAAGAATGATGATATAGATAGAAGAAGGTTCACAACACAAAATCACTCTTATATCCAAGCACCAATAAGGGTGATAAGGGTCATCCAAGAACACATAGCACAAGTACAGGGGAACACATTACAACACACACACATCTAATCTAAAGATACAGAAGAGGCCTCCACCTAACACTCATCGATCAAGAGGTCATTCGTTTCCCAATCTCGATCATTATAAGGGGAAGGAAGACAAGCCTACAGTGGTGGAATATTAAGGGGAGGAGCTTCCAACCCTCCCACAACAAGGGCTAAGGAAGAATCCCCTATAAGGTCTTCTCCACTAGGCTCTTATGGAGCTACAACCAGTGATTTTGTAAAGATCGTCGATAAGGCCGAGACCTCATCCAGAGAGTTGAACATACACTTCACAAGAGTTCCATGTTGTGCCTCAACAGACTGGGAGGATGGTGCCCGAGATTCACTGTTAGGCTCATCGAGTGACTCGAGAGTGATTACAAACTTAGGGGAAGTTTGGGCTTGCTTCGTCACTAAGACAGAACAAGCTAGCGCAGGACCACCCTTTGGAGAAGGTGGGCTCCTCTTACACCCTTCATTACTGGAGGGTCCAACCTCTAACTTTTTCTTCGTTAGGGGATGTGAACTCCCCATGGATAGGGTGAGAGGCGTAAAGGAAGAGGAGGAGGATAAAACCATGGTAGATACTACCGAAGTATGATCATATCCATGGATTTTGGGAATAGAGGGATTTCCAAATAGGACATCAACAGGGGTGGCTTGGCCGAGTGAGCAATAAACACCTACACCATTTTAGGGTCAAGCACACCCACACTCACAGTAAGAGCTGAAAGTGCAACTGAGTTTGATTGAATGGAAGCAAAGGAGAGGAGAGAGGAGGATACATTAGGAGGCCTTGAAGCAGGGGTGGTCATTTCCTCTTCCTTCTTCTACAAAGTGACCTTCTCAGCCACCAGATCCTTTTGTCGTCGCTTACACTCACACACAAGGCAGTTTCTGCAAATCTTCGAGCCAGAGGCTAGGAGCTACAAAGGGATGGAAGGATCCTTCTTAGCCATAGGAGTGTCCATCACAGCCATTTCTGGCAAAGGGATAGACTCCTAAACAGGAGCAGGAGGATCAAGTTTAGAAACAATGGGGAGAGTTGACTCTAATGCCTCAGCAGTGGGCCTCTTCCCATCTACTGCTTTGGGAGTAGAAGTGGTGGGAGGCCGTGGAGGCTGAGATATAGAGGATTCCCCATAGGGAACCTTTCTTCTTCCATATCGAATAGGCCTAGGCTTTGTGGGAAGAATAGGAAGCTCAAACGTAGGACGTTTAGGCTTTCGTCAAGTGGGCACCATAGGATTCTCTTGCAAACACAGAATAGAATCTGATGGTGCCACACCAAGGTGAGAGGAAGCATCAAGCTAGACAGTGGAAGAGGAGGAAGAGGGATCTTGAGAGCACCTCTCTCCTTCCCTTTTGCATTCCTTAGCAGCATCATTGTAAGCTTTCAAACAAGCCCTATGTGAAATAGCTTAAGGTGATGGAGGGTATCTCACTCTAGGCATTAAGCGCCCTTTCTTGTACTTTTAATAAGTCTGGTACAAGAGGTCCTTCCTAGGAAGGAGAGGACCAATGAGTGCAAGCCAAAAGTGATCTAAAGAATAACTTCCACATGCAACTGGTGATCTATAATCGGTGTCATGGATCACATGAACGAAACCCTAATGAATAAACTTCAGACATTGGTGCACAACTGAGGGAACTATGTTCATAGCTACTAGCCAAGGGATGCCCAGCTTCACTCTAAAGAGTTCAAACCTTGGGATTATGTCAAACAAAAGGTTTATGAATTTAGGTCTAACAAGGACTGACAAAATGATGTGACCAAGGGGAGATACGGAAAGTCTCTTATGCATACAGATGGTGCTCATAGGTGCATCATACCCATCTTTATGTAGGAAATTAATTAACATAATCTCCTCGGTTATAATATTCACCTAAGATGTTAGGTCAACAAGAACACCTACTATAGTGTTCACATTGATTCACGTAGGGATATAAAGAGGAGATGGTTCTCTATTAAAACCCATTGGCAGATCCTACGAGCTAAAGGTTATACCTGGACTACTACTCGCAGGCTGCATAGAGGGGATAGGAAAATGCAAAAAAGAGGCCATCATGCACAGTAAATGATACTCTCACAAAGCCCCCCAAAGGTTTGCAATCATACCGTGACCCAACTAAGGATTCATTATGCAACTACAGAACCTTCCAACTACACCTACTATGAGTCACAAGTTGGGTTGTAAGGTGAAAGGCCTCACAACACTCACACCTACAATGCTCCTAGAACATGAGGAAAGGAGCCTTCAACACTACAAAATAGAACCAAAATACTTCACGTGGGGTTCACCAAAAATGTAAGAGAGGGGGACCAACCACATCAAGGCTCCAATTCATGAAGAGCTGAGAGCAGAGGGCTGCCCTAACTTACCTCACTCTAAAAGATTCCTTGGGATAAGGATCGAGAATGATGAGCACTATAACATACTTCTATCACTCTACAAATCCTGAACTTAGGTTTGGGCTAGGTGAACAGGTTTTTGAAGTCCGTATTGTACCTCAGACAGCTCTCTGTCTGAGGATGGCAACATAGTTCTAGGATGACAGTGCGGCGCATTGGCGTCTCTAAGGCGCGTTAGACTCCATATGACCAGAGAACAAGAAGTACACTAAAGACTACCTAAAAATGTAGTATTAGCCTAGCTAGTTAATCTAGATGGTAAAAACATAATGAGAAAGTATAGGAAATAGATACTAAAATGATAAAGCAAGTAAATAAGAACTAGGGTGACGAAGATAATCTCACAAAAGTGCAAATTCGTAAGCTAGCTCCACACGTGTTTTCACCTACACACAAGCAAGAGGGAAAATTGTTGGGGGTTGTATATAGGTCTACCTTAGTCATACCCCTATTTTGGTGTTTCCACCTCCATGGACAACCAAAACGTAATGGATTAGAATATGTAATAAAGGAAAGAAAAGAGATCAAAGAACACTACAAACAATATTGTGCAACTCAATCAAATCACAAAGGAGAGGAGTGAAACATTACCACCTCCACCCAAAAGATCACTAGCCAATGGAGAAGAATATTGACTTGGAAAATTCATCACAGCCACAACTATGATGAAGGGAGGTCTCGCAAGACTCCAATCCCACGCTTCTATGGCTTCCCTCACACTTGCAATGTGGAGTTGATGGAGTGTTGTTGCTACTGCAATGTTCACAATGGAAGTATTAGAATGTTGCTTGACAGTGAATGAGATGCTAGAGAGTGAGATTAAATTGCTAAGAGATGTTCCTAGAAGATGAAATGAAGTGAGAATGAAGGAATTTGAAGGAAGAATGAGGAAGAATCTACCATTTTCAGGTCGGTTGATCGAAGAGGGATGTTACAATTTGACCCCAATCAGGTGTGTAATGCCTCTACCAACTTCAAACGTAGGAATCCATCAGGGATGATAGCACATCATGTGGACGTCTGTGTGTCGCATGTGCGTCCCCAAAAAATATTTTCTTACCAACACAAAGGACAGATGGCAAGTGGATGGAAGGCAGTTGGATGATGTGGAATTTTGCCTTCAAATTTGATTTTCTAAGGTGAGGGTATGTGAAAGGGGAATTTGCATAGGGGGTGCAAATTCGCTCCTATACAAATACTTAAGAATATAGAATATTAGTATCATAATAGGGGTAGGAAATGCCCCCTTTCAATGGGGATTTGGGGATAGTGCCCCAAAATAGATTTTGACCCCTTTTAGTCATTTTTTGGGTGTTTTTCTCATTATTTATTTGCCCATGGTTTTGGTCCCCATGGTATGGTAAAATTATCTTTTGATGTGCTTATTAATATTTTCACAAGTATTTGGGATTGAAATAGTGAGTTTTATAAGTATTTTTATGTTGTCATAATTGCTCTAGATCTCTTGTGGGTGCTAGTCTTGTAAAGGCTTAGATTATGTAAACATATTATAACTAATAGTTATTAAATCTTACATTGAGTCATTTTAGATTGTGATATTTTCTCCCCAAAGAGTATTTTCCATGTAAATTGTTGTGCTATGGTATATTTTTTTATTTTTTTTTGGTTTATGCATGATTTAGAACAAAATAAAAATTAGATTAAAGCAATATTAAATCCTCTACTCTAAAACAAGCATAACCTCATATTGAACTAAAGAGAGTTCAAACAAAATGAATGTGTGACAATATTACCAACATGAACCTTCTTCATTGAAGTCAATTACTCAAGATGTAATAGATATGGATGCTCAAGGAGTCATCCAAGATTTCTACATCATGTACCTATCAAGTCACATTGTTGTTCCTCCCTTTTTTGATGAAGGAATGGCTTAGATTTATGGATGGTTGAGATTTGATCTTAGAAAAATGATGGAGATCAAGATTAATATTGAGTGAAGAATATTCATTGGATAAAATATTCAAAATAAGTTATGTCAGCTTTCTAGCGGGATCTAAAATGGATGAGGGTATGTTGGTGTGAATAGGCATAATACCTAACTAGTTTATCTCCTAGGTCATATTCACACTAGTGTAGTTAACTTTACTTAAGGTACATATAGGACACATATCACTTTATGTCTCATACCATAATATTAAAACACTTGTCATAATCTTATGTTATTTTGTCTCACCTTGGTCTATAAAATCAAAGGCCTCTCATACCTTTCATAGAATATGCACGATCATTCTATTTACATTCTTTGATAGAAAAATAGTTTATTCTTATCATATTGATCTTCTCATTTCATTTTGCTTTCTATTAGGCCTCTAGATCTTGGATGGATATCTCCATAGCCAAATCTTACACGATAATTAGTTATTTTTATTTATTTGTTTTAGTTAATTAGTTATACATGGAGTAAAAATAGAAGTGAATCATATAGGAGTTATGATGAAATATGAGTATATAATTAGATTATTTATTACTATTTTTTAATTATTCAAGTGGAGAATAGTTGAAAATGGATTTATTTATCTATTTGTTTTAGAATAAGTGAATGAACATTATGAATTATTTAATTACTTAGCGGTAGTAAATGAAAACGTGAATTAACATGCAATGATAATGAGGAAATGTTGACATGAAATTAGGATTATATTAGGGTATAATATTAAGTACAATGTTAGGAGGTGGTGAAAATTAAGTGTTTATATTTACAATTGTATGATCAAATTAATTCTCTCGCATACCTCCTCTCATAGATTAGTGAAGAAAACATGTTCCACACCTTTGCTATCTTTCACAACCTACCACACACACATGTAGGGGGGAAAATATGTTTTATTGTAATTAACCGCTATGATGACATACAAATCATATGTACCCCAATCCTTTATTTAATACTACTTAATACATTACAATACCATATACCTAGGTACATGATATTACATCCCCCTTAAACATGTTTTATCCTTCAAACATGAGAAGAAGAAAAATAAAATTGTTACAAATTATAATAAATATGATGCCAATACCAATCATCCAACTACTCATATGTGATATTTGAAGTGGGTTGTTCTTGGTGGTACCTATATCTCATCCTTGATCCATGTTTCCTTATGTCATTTTGATCCCATTCTTCAACATATTAATTTCTCTTGTGCTTCCATGAATACCCATTGCTTTTCTAATGCATTAATTTCTATAGTTTATCATTTGGTCCCATGTAACTCCAAAGTGATTATTCTATTGATTCCATGTAGTACTATGTCTTCATGATTGTTATTGTTCATAATCATGTATATTTATATATGTTGCACCCTTTTCTATCTTTGAAACCTTCTTTGATGATTCTCCCTTGTTTGCCACTTATGTCATTGGTTGATGAAGGGAAATAGTATTTTCCTCTTTTTTCTCTTATTTTTCCTAATGCTCTTCCTTATTCTTTGTACATTCTTCACTAAATTCCTAAAATTTCTTTACAATAACTTTTATTTGGGCTCAATGATGTGCAATATCTTACTACATGAATTTTTTTCCTGTACCAAAGCTTCAGAAGCTTTATTTAGACATTAATATTTATTGTTACCAAAGTCTAGTCAAACAAGGAATCCAAGAACAATATCTAACCCATTCGTATTGTATGCAATGAATTTAAAATAAAATTAAAAATTTTAAAAATGTTTGAAATTCCAATTCTAAAAATATGCAAACCTCAAACGGAGAATTGAAATGGTTTTGCTTCTATTGTGATGAAGTGTGGATGCCAAATGATCATGCAATATTTCAGCAATGTGTTGATGGTTCATTATAAATTTCTCCATGTGATTGATTGATGAAGAAGAGGTAGATGTATAGTTTTTGGAATGAGAAAATGAATGGTTGAGATCAATTCACCTAATTTAGAAACTTGAGTTACTTTTCCTAATTTTAATTTAAAACATATTTGCATGACCTTAATTTTATCTAATTTATTTATTTAGGAATTTGGAAGCATAAATTAGGAAATCAAAAATTTGTATGGCTAAATGAGTCAAATAGATTGACTTTTATAAATGGCATGTTGAGGATAATTAATTATGTATTTAAATAATTGTTTTTGTAATTCGTCAACTTTTTGATATTAGAAAGAATTAGTTAGGATGAACTAATGTGTAAAATTGATGATAGAATATGGTGAAATTTAAATGTTTATAGATATCAAAAACATAAAAAAATAGAATAAAAAATATATTTATAAATATTGAACTTCAAATATTTAAATTTTTATATCCTTACCCTCTACTTGATTGTCCTTAATTTGTTCTACTTATACTTTTAATTTCCTTGCTAAATCTACAACCAACCTTATTTATTTGCATGCATCCATGAACTTGAAGGATTGAGTATTTCTTTTTTGAAGATATGATGCATGTACTCTTATTTTTCTTCTCCTTATGCATATTTTTTAATATCCTCTTTCTTATCATCATTCTCATCTTCATCAACTACTGAAATTTTTAGCACCCATTTATCTAAAAAAATCTCTTCCACTTCATCAAAATAATAATGGTTTTTATACAACTAATAAACTATCTAATAGTTTCAACTTCTAAGAGGCCAAATAATATATATCCTGGAATGGATATTTGTAAAAAAAAAAAATGGTGAATTGAAGACTGGGGAAGTGGGAACCTAGGCCTACTTTTTTCTTTTTTCTTTTTTAAGAGTCAAAAAGGAGAGAAAAAAAATTGAAAAAGACTCTTATCTTTAGTGAGCTGCTAGAAATGGTTTTTAATTATTATTTTTTTTTTTTTTTAGGAGTTTGATGTGCAACAACATCAGGGGTCGTTCCATATTGAAGAGGCCCAAATAAAGCATATAAAAATAATTTCATGACAAGGAGGAGTAAAACAAGAAAAACCCATTCTTCGGCATGGAAGTTTGAAGAGGAAAAGAAGGATACAAGAAAAGGAGGGTGTAGCATTCTCTATGAGGGTGTTTATAGAGTGTTTTAGCAGGTTGGGACTGATTTACAATAGTCCATTGAATATTTAAATCAATACATTGCAGCTACAAGAGTTGCAAGTGGAATTGTGGTGTTGGGGAGAGATAATTTGTAAGAACTCACATATTTGAATGTTTCTATATGCATATTGGATGTTTATATGAGTTCTATTTGTTGTTAACCAGTACATGGATGACTGAAAATAATTTGTAATCAATTTCTTAAATATATCAAATCAATGAGTTTCTTGTGCAAACAATTTGTTGTGTTAAAATTGTAATCTTTTCATTTCCTTTAAGTTGTAAGAATTTTAGAAAGGGTTTTGAGAGTATCAAATCCTCTCTACATTAGTGGTATTAGAGCAGAAAAATCTTGAGTGTGTAACAAACCATTGAAGAGAGGCAGTTGCACTAGGATTGAGCTTGTGGGTATTGGAGAAAATGGATGGGAGAGGAGCCTATCGTGGTAGAGGCAGAGGAAGAGGAAGAGTGGACAATTTTTTCCATGATAATGATTTTAGAGATTTGAGAAGACAAGTAGAGGCACTTCAAGAATATATAAGAAGATGGTTTTCACAAATAAGGGCACCTGATAGTGATGAAGAAGAAGCTTTAGAGAATGCTAGCCTAAACACTAAACAAAGAGAAGAAATTGTAGTAGTTGCAAATGACCCATTGTTGAGAGCTTTGACAAAAATGGGAAAAGAGACCAAAAATTGATGTTCCTACCTTTAATGGAAGCTTGAATCCAAAGGAAATCATGGACTAGATAAATGATATGGAGGAGTATTTTGAGTTTGAAGAAATTGGAGACCAAGATAGAGTGAGATTTTCCAAGACAAGATTGAAGGGTCATGCTTCAATTTGGTGGAGAGAAATTCAGTTGGAAAAAGGAAGAAAAGGAAAAGAGAAAATTACAAGATGGGATAAAATGATAGAGAAAATTAAAAGGCAATTCATTCAAGTAGACTATGAGGTGGAATTGTTTAAAAAGATGTAAAGCTTGAAGCAAGGAAGCAAGACAGTAAAGGAGTACACAAAAGAGTTTCACAAAATACTCATTAGAACTAGACATTCTAAGGCAACCAAGGAGAAGGTTGCAAGATACCTTAATGGTTTGAGGTCAAGTATACAAGACAAGATGACATTGGTGCGAGTTGTGACTATGGAAGATGCTTACCAAATTGCCTTGAAGATTGAAGAAAGGATTAACAAGAGATTTGAAAACAAACAAAGAGGAAAAAGTCATGAAGATAAGGTTGAGAGAAGAGCATATGAAGAAGGTGATGATCAGAAAAATCATAAAAAATGGAGGCCAAGGCAGCAACAAACAACATAGGAATGAAGAATTTTATGGGTCAAGAGATCAAAATTAGAGAGGTAGAGGAAGATTGGGTAGAGGTTTTGGAAGAGAAACCTTTCGAGGAACTTGATTTAAGTGTGGAGAAGAGGTTTATAGGGCATATGAGTGTCCTCATGAAGAGGAAAGACCAAGAAGAAGGACTGAAAATTATAATAGAACAACAAATATGAATAGAGAAGACACAGGATCATCACATTTAGAAGAAGCAGAAGATGGTGAAACTTTAATGGCTAGGAGAACACTATTAAATGAAGATGATATATCCATTCAAAGGAGAAGTTTGTTTAGGAAAAGATGCAAGTGTGAAGGAAAGGCATGTAATGTCATTATTGATAGTGGAAGCACAAACAATATTGTGTCTGATGAAATGGTAAGAAAATTGCAGCTAGAAAGGAAGAAGCACCTAAATCCATATCGGATAGCATGGGTACAAGATGACAAGAAGCTTTTGATCAACGAACAATGTGAGGTAAAATTTAATATATATAAGGCTATTATGATGAAGTCTTATGTGAAATTCTCCCAATGGATGTTTTAAGATGGGAAAAATCAAGCTAGCCTAGATAAAGCTACAACCACAACACTTCTAAGCTAAAAACCTCATCTAAAACAAGAGAATACAAGCAAAGAGAGAGATCAAAATGAAAAAAAATGAAATAGAGCACTCCCCATTGTAGTTGATTCCTTCTCTTGTCTCTCCTATTTCTTCTTTTTCCAATATTTCCCTTAGATTTGTAGTTGGAGTTGTGCAAATACCTGTAAATAGTAAGCAAGAAAGTTGGAGATAATGGTTGTTAAGGCCAAAATGGAGGAGAAAGGTTGCTTTTATAGACAACCATTCGAACGGACAATTGAGATTAAACTTCTAGAAAGATGCCAAGATCAACGGTGGAGGATTGATGCACCAAAAAGAGGTGGGCTAGGGACGGCTATGACAAAGACAGCTATGACATAGATTAATGAGCAAGTGGGAGGAAAAGAATGAATTAAAAATTGACAAATAATTAATTCATGAGACAGGAATGTTTGACCAAGTGGAGAATAAATAATTCATTAGAATTATTTATTTGAGAAAAAAGGGGAAATGGACAAGTGGAGATTCAATTAAAATAACTTGCATAATTATTTTAATTAAATGAGAGGAAATGTGAAACAAGGCATTAAATAATTAAATTGATTTAATTATTTAATACAAGAGACACATGGAGGACAATTAAATAATTTTGACAATTATTTAATAATGGACGAATTAAAAGGAGTGAATAGTTAAATAATTAATAATTATTATTTAACCATAGACGAAAGATGACAAGCGAAATAATTAAATAAATAGTAATTTATTTAATTATTGAAGAAAGGGAAATGTTATCGATGCAATTAATTTATTTCAATTGATTAGGATAGAATAAAGATTAAAAAGTGAATTAATTAAATAATTATAAATTATTTAGTTAATAGAGGAATATGATCAAGGACAACCAAATAATTAAAATTATTCAATTATCGGAGGATGATGACGAAGAAAAATGATGCTCGTAGACTTAGGACATGTTTCAATGCCTACATTTTTCCCCTCTTTGACATAATGTAGTTCATCACGTTGTGTCAAATAAATTCAATCAAAGGATGCCCCAATGAAGTCAAGGTACAGGTATGCCCCCTCGGGAAAATTTTACAAATTTTCAAAAGGTTTCAAAAAAATTGGAAAATTGCCTCGATAAGACACGTGGATGGCCATGAATCTAATGGTGAAGACGGAATTGAGTTTCGAGGTCGAAAAAGGGATCAAATTTAGGTTTGAATTCATTCAAAGGACCCTCTAATAGACAAGGTAGGTGCAAAACCCTAATTGTGGACCTATAAATAGAAATTTGAGTGAGTTTAAAGGTCATTTGTGCATTCCCAATTTAGAAATTTATAGAGCTCTAAGTGATTTTCCAATGAAGATGTCACCTATTCTAGAGGCCACCCACCATGCATACCGCATCCGAAGATACCGCCGACCTAAGGGAGCACCCGCCCTGGTATGTACTACTAGCCTGACTTTTTAAATTTTTTTTTTTGCACATTTAGATAGGGAAAAAATGTAGCAAACAATTATGTTGTAGAATTTTGCAATGCAATTGTGTGCATGTTCAATGCAGATCATAAGAGGTTCACCACAATTTTCTTGTTGTGATGCAATTGCATTAGGGTTAGGGTAGGGGTGTTTATGATGAGACACCTAAAATGATGAGATGCAAGTGACTTTTTGAGCCGCATATGTGGATGGGAGTAATGCAAATGGTAGGCTATGACACATGTGATGTACATAATGATGCATATGATAGGCAAGCAACGCAATCGTAGTTGTGAGATGGTGGATTATATGTGTGATGCATTTGATAAAACTGTGCTGCAATTTCCTAGTTAAAAATTTGCCCCATATTAGGAAATTTTGACTTGGTCAACTTAGGTTCAATAGGTCAACTGAAGGTCTTGGATTGAAATAATGGTTGGCTTGATGATTTCAGGAGTGTCTACCTCCCATTTATACATGAAAGTCAAGACCATATTTTTTCTGATTGCAGGACCAATTGGGCAACGAGGAGAGACAAACATTGCTAGGCATGGGTTTGTTCTATGTTACCTATATGCCCATGATTAGGGAAAACAGGGGCATGCTTACAGCATTGGTGGAGCAATGGCACTTTGAGACTAGCAGCTTCCATTTACTGACAGGGAAGGCGACAGTCACCCTAGAGGATGTGTACAGGATATTACAGCTTCTGATTCATGACGAGCGGGTACACTATGACCTTGCTCAAGGATTACAAGTAATGTATGATTGTGATGATGTTGTAGAGCTTAGGATACAAGGGTATGAGACCAGATGGGAGACCCTTGTCAAGCCATATGACCGATATGATTGTGTGTTATGCACATTGATAGCAGGAGTGATGATTCCCAACCGTAGGGGTCATGGTTTCCTAGTAGGCTAGGGAGAGATGCTCAGATCAATGGTTCACTTTGGGACCTTGTACACTTGGGGACCATGTCTGTTGGTTATGCTCTACTTTCAGTTGCATGAAATTTCTTACAAGGGAGGAAAGAGTCTAAGTTGTGATGTGACATTACTAATAGTATGGGCCTGGGAGCACATAGCAGTGTTCTGACATATGGTGGTTCGACAATTGGGAGCAAGCACTACATATGCTTATATGTACCAGGGGGGCCTAACATAGACACATGTGGGGGATATTGGTTATTGGAGGCATGGGTTAGACACACTGGTCAGTTTCATTTGGAGGACATATAGGACTTGTGATTTGTGGACTAATGAGGATGATCATATGCCATGGTGTTGATAGCCTAGATATCTTATCAAGTGTACAGTGCAGACCCAACATATCACTGAGATGTATCTCCCGAAGAGGTTTCAGAGACATTTTGGGGAGAGATAGGGTGTTCCAGTTGGTATGGCAGAGTTTGCATGGTCCTCACAAGAGGTGCATCCCTAAGGACCTCAAATTGTAGTGACCACAATAGAGCAGGAGATAGACACCATGCAGGCACTAGACTAGGTGTGGAGAGGAGGGGATGTTGATGCAGGTATGACACCAGAGTATGATTCCTAGAGGTTGATCCAAAAACTAGTTCCATTGACAGATCCATAACAGCCAACACCAGTAGAGCATAGAGGTAGGGGCCCAAGATGTCAGAGAGGTGGAGGGAGAGGAGATGGTGGACAGGGGGGTGGAGGAGGATAGGGGGATGATGGAGGAGATGGACAAGGAGGGGACCGATGGAGGGGGAGGAGGGACAGAGGGTGATGAGTGGTGGGATAGCTACCACTAATTAGGGAGGATGAGGCGATGGAGGAGGATCAGCTAGAGGAGAGGGTAGCGGTGGAGGTGGTTGTACAGGAGGGAGAGTAGCATACAAAGATGCTTGCACTAGAGGTGGTATAGCCAAAGGAAAAGGCTATGGAGGTTGAGGTAGGGGAAGAGGAGGGACAGGATGAGCTACAGGCAGGAGGAGAGGAGGAGATGGATGAGGCAGAGAGGGTCCTCCATGAGAGGATTATCATGGGGATAGAGGAGGTGAGGCTACAAGAGGGTCGAGCAGATGAGGGTAGTGCAAATCATAGGATAGACACCCTACAGGTGCATGTGTAGGCTTTAGAGACAAAGTTGAGGACTGTTACTATAGAGAGGGATGGCCTTAAGGCCAAGAGGGATGCCTTCCAAGTGGAGAGAGACCTAGTTGTGATTAGTTGATAGCAGACAGACCAGTGGATGATCGATTTTATAGCTACATGTAGTGGATTTGTTGTGGAGGTTGCACAGGAGTATGCAAGAGCAAGCAAGGCTAGTCAATACTATAGAGATCTATATGAGAGAGTGGTACCACTAGAGAGGAGGTAGCCCTCCTTTTCAAAGATTGATAGTGGCTCACAGGGCAGTTCATGCAGCAGGACACAGAGCAAATGTACAAAGAGAAGGTATGAGGGGGAGACATCAAATGCTAGATGGCGCATAGGGAGGACAAGGATGCCCCAGGGACAAGATATCAGGGAAATTCAGGCTAGGGCCCCTTTTTATTTATGCATTATGTTATATGGACACTGACATTTTGATTATCGGGCCTGCGAGCTCCACTTTTATTGGATATATGACACATCTTGACATTGTACCTATGACACATTATCTTTTTGAGTGATATATAGATGATATGATTTTGTCGGCAGTTGATGTTATACATTGTTAGATGATGACATGCTATGGATGGATTTTCATTTTGTGCTTATGATGTTAATTAATACATTATATATGGTTATGTGATGGTTTAATATGCTTTATGATTATGCTTTTATGATTATGTTATGAATGTTTATGCCCCTTATGATATGTATGGATGGTAAATGTAGCATGGATGACCTAATTTGATAGATGCAACGTGATATGATGTATTTATGATTATGGATGTGTATATTATCATGATGTGTATGAGTAATGAATGCAATATAAATAAACTAATGTGATAAATACAATGTGATATGAAAATGTATTGATGTGATGGAATGTTTATATGATAATGCAAAATGTAATGATTGAGCATGTCTAATATGAATGCAAAATGTGATGTGTAATGTGATATGTTATAATATTATTAATGTGATGTAATATGTATGGAATGCAATGTGATGTAAAATGCAATGCAATGTGATATAATGGATCATGATGTAAAATGCAATGCAATAAGATATAATGGATCATGATGTAAAATGCAATGTGAGGGATGAAAAAGAACTATGAGGCAATGTATAATGCAATGTCATGAGTTGTGATAGTATAATGCGATAAAGTGTTAATTCTATATGGATGTTTTCTATTTTTTTTTGGGTTTTCTTATGCAAATATGTGTGACTCAATATGATGATGTTGCCTATGATGAAAATGTTTTCTATGATGCTTTCTAGCATGATTATGTATGCAAGATTTTTTTGTGTGTCACAGGACTCTATCAAAATACAAACAGAAGAAACGTTAGCGCAGAAGAGATGGATGTTAGTGTTAAAAAGGAAAGGAAGATGGAGATGGAATGTTAGACGAGAAATGACAAGGGACCAACTTTTATGTTTTTTTATATTTATCATCATAGGGCGTCAAAAATGTCGCAAAAAGAACACAAACACCATGGTATGACATAGAGCAAGGTGTACAAGGTAACCATTTGTGAGAGACAAGCAGTCAAAAGACAAGGAATGCCATGGCTCATACTAAGGACCCAATTATCCCAGTCTTTTTGCCAAGACAAACCACAGAAAATAAGCAAAGAAAAGAGGTCATGATCCATCATCATCCCTCTAAATCCCTTAATAGGACATCCTCGAGGTAACTAGTAACATGACTGAAGACCAATCAAAAAGATAAGACAAATCTAGACCAACAAAGTGTTTTCCAAAGAGGTAGTTTTTGCTAATGATAACAATAATATTGTTTGAGATGATTGATTAGGTTGACCAAGATGACCAAGTTGATTGATTGTGTTGACAAAACTTGATTGATAAGTTAAAAAAGGTTGAAAAATTGATCTAATTGATTGCACCTAGTTTCAGGAAGGACACATCTTGAATAAGGCAAGATTAATTGATTTGATAAAGATCGACTGATAAGGTTGAAAAGGTTGATTAATAATGATTACCCCTAATTTTAGGAAGGACACATCCTGATTAAGGCAAGATTAATTGACCAAGATGACAAGATTGATTGATTTTTTGACAAAGATTGATTGATATGACCAAGCGATGTGACAATACCTAATTTTAGGAAAGACATGTCTTGTTTAAGGCAAGAAACACATCTGATAAAGTTGACCAAGTGAACATTGTTGACAAGGCACTTAACTGCAAGAAAGACACATCCTACTTAAAGTGAATGACTAGATTGACCAAAGAGAAAGTCTAATCTCAGGAAGGATGCATCCTAATAAAAGACAAGAGATAGGACCGAATGAGACAAATGACATAATGCCCCATTCCGATACAAGATCAATGACCAAATCAATTGATTGAAGATAAGATAATTGACTAATTGAAGATGAAAGATTTTGTTGGTTATGTTTTCCTGTTGATTCATGATTTTAATTTAAATGATGATTTCCTATGGACCAAGAACAAGACCAGACTCAATAAACCCTAAAGGACTAACCTAGGTGGCCTTAGGGGCTCATTGATTGATGGCCTTGCCTACGTTATACACATAGAAACCTCATAGTTTTACACAACTTGGCTTTTCCTTATTTGAAAAAAGACAGAGTCATGATTTTATTTGGACAACCTAAAAGGCCTGACCTAATATCTCAGGAGCTCATTTAAGATGAGCCTTGCCTACATAGCAAATGCATAGAGACAACGTAGTTCGACCCTACTAACTCAAACTGACTCATAATCAAACTCTATTTTTGGAATTTTTTGATATTTTCTTTTTTTTTTTGGATTTTAAAGGTTTTATGATTTTTTTGGATTTTTGAAGCTTTATGATTTTTTTTGGATTTTTGAAGTTTTACGATTTTTTTTGGTTTTTTGAAGTTTTATGATTTTTTTGGATTTTTGAAGCTTTATGTTTTTTTTTGTATTTTGACATTTTAAAAGGCTTATACCATGTGTTATTTTCCCATTAAGATGTAGGTCGAGGAATTTCCCCCAGTCAGGTATAGGATCACTATATTATTCGCGAGGGGAAGCGGTGAATGCAAAAGATGATCATGAATGCAAAGGATGCTAAATTCTAGTGGTTCTCAAGCCATGGAAAGGATGATGAAGCATTATAATGTGTGAGTGATATGTGTGAATGAATGAGTGGAAGGATGAAAGACTAGATGGAGTGACAGTAGATGGAGGAGCATAGATTGACTACACATGGTGCCTATTTTCCAGGTTTTCACCATGGTACTTATCCAAAGCACCACTGAAGTGGTTTTCACTTTTGGACGAATTATTTCTCTTCTTTCTTTCTTTTTCTTTTTCATTTTTGAATTTTTTGATTTTTTGTTTTTTTTTTGTATTTTTGACTTTTTAGAGGGATACTCTGAGAATCAAGTATAGTACTTGCGAAGTTGTACGTTGTTGATAGGTTCAGAAAATGGTTCTCCTTTAGGAGTAGAAAGATGATAAGTGTCGGATCCATATAATGTTGTGATGATATGAGGGCCCAACCAATTAGGTTCAAACTTTTTGAGCTTCTCCCATTCTACTTGATTCTTCAAATTTTCTTTCAGGACTAAGTCACCAATGTCAAAGCTTCTAGGTCAGACCTTCTTATTGTAACTGCGTCGAAGGTGGTTCTAAAATTCTTGCAAATGTGTCAAAGCATTCTATCTCTTTTCATCGAGTAACCCTAGATCATGTAGACAGGATACACGATATTCTTCTTCATCAATCAAGCCTTGCATAGAGACTCATAGGGATAGTAACTTGACCTCTATAGGATGTATTGCTTCATATCCATAGACAAGGGAATATGGAGTGGCTCTTTTAGGTGTGAGAACAATGGTACGGTATGCCCGTAAAGCAGGATTAAGTCGTAGGTCCTAGTCATGGCCAATGTCATTGAAAGTCTTCTTTAAGATTTTTAGGATAGTCTTGTTAGATGCCTCAGCTTGTGCATTACCTTGGGGGTAATATGGAGTAGAAAAGTGGTGTTGGATGTGATTTTTTTCACAAAGCTCATGGACATCCTAGTACTTAAAAGGGTGACCATTATCTGTAATGATGGACTATGGGATACCATAGCGGCAAATGATGTAATTCAAGATGAATTTGGCTATCTACTTTCCAATAATGTAAGTTAGTGGGATGGCTTCAATCCATTTTGTAAAGTACTCAGTAGTAACAAGGATAAACTTATGTCCATTAGTAGAGGTGGGATGGACATTTCCTATGAGGTCGAGTCCCCATAGATAAAATGGCCATGGTGAAGTAAGCGGTTGTAGTTCCTGAGCTGGTGCATGTATAAGATCTTCATGAATCTGACACTGGTGACATTTCTTCACAAAATGATAGGCATCACGTTCCATTGTACGCCAATAATATCCCATCCTCATGAAGCTAAGGTCGGACTAGTAGAGTGAGCTCCACATATATCATGGTGTACCTCTTGTAAGGATTTTTGTGCTTCATTTGAGTCAAGACATCGAAGGAGGGTACTATCTAGGCTACGATGATAAAGGGTATCTTCGATGATGGAATATTTGGATGCTTTTTAGATAAAGTCCTTGAGTTGGTTGAGGGACAAGTCTAGAGGAATAATTTGGTCATGCAAGTAACTGTAAATGTATTTGTACCAAGGAGATTCAAGACCAACAAGTTCACACACAAGTTCAGTTTTGGGGAAATCGAATGGAGGGATCAATAGTTGTTCTACCAAGAACTCATATTGTGAAGCATTCTTAGGAATGTCCAAGAGAGATCCAATTGTAGCCATTACGTCAACTGCTTTGTTTTGGATTCTCGGTATCTGCTCAAATGTAATGGTATCAAAGTATATCCTAAAACTATCAACCATGCACTTTTAGGGCATTGATTTCTCATCCTTGGTGTCATAATCATCATTAACTTGCTTAATAACTAACTGAGAATTTTCATAGACTTGAAGATCTTTAATTTTCCATTTTATCGCCATTCGGAGTCCTGTCAATAACACTTTGTACTCATCCATGTTGTTTGTGCATGGAAATGCTATTCAGAATGACTTGGGAATGGAATCTCCTTGAGGTGTGATGAATAGAATTCCAACTCCTGAACCATGACTTGTGTAAGATCCATCAAAATACAGCTTTCATGTTGTTGGTGTTTCTATTATAAAGATTTATTCATCTAGGAAATCAGCTATCAAAGGATGGTTTGCTTTTACGGGTGCATCTACAAGTTGATTAGCTATCACTTGTCCTTTTATTGCTTTTTGGTCAATGTACTTAATGTCATACTCACTTAGCATCATAACCCACTTAGCTAGTCTTCTTGTCATAGCTACTTTGTTAAGGAAGTATTTCAGAGGATCAATTTTGGCAATCAGTTTTGTCTTGTGATTTAGCATGTAGTGTCTTAATATATGTGTTGCAAATACAACTGCTAGAAATGCTCATTCAATAGGACTGTAGTTCAACTCATATCCAACTAAGGTGTGACTGGTATAATAAATTGCTCGTTCTTTGCCATAATTGTCATTTTGTGCTAGTAATGCCCCCAGTGTTGATGTAGTTGTTGTCACATACAATATCAAATGTCTTCCATCGATTGGAGGCATAAGAACTAGTGGAATCAATAGATAATTCTTCATATGATCAAATGCTTCCTGACACTTTTATGTCCAATTAAATGGAATTCCTTTTCTTAATAAATGTTGAAACAGATGGATCTTATCTACTAGTTGAGAAATGAACCTACAGATTGATTGTAATCTTCCATGCAATGTCCTTTACTAACTGATATTGGTTGGCGGTGGCATGTCCAAGATAGCTTTTACTTTGGTGGGATCAACTTTGATTCTTCTGCGGGAGACAATATAGCCTAGGAGTTTGCCTGATTGGACCCCAAAAATGTATTTCTTTTGATTTAGCCTAAGTTGGTACTTTTCAAGTCGAGTGAAAATCTTGTCCAATACTGCTAGGTGACCAATACATTCTAGAGATTTCAAGAGAAGGTCATCAACATAATCTTCCATAAGTACGTGCATGTAATCATGAAAAATAGTGGTCATGGCTCTCTGATACATAGCTCCAACATTTTTAAGTCTGAATGACATGACATTCCAACAAAAATTTCCCCAAGCACATGTGAAAGTTGTATTCATTTGATCTTCAGGAGAAATTTTTATCTGGTTATAGCCCAAGAATCCATCCATGAGTGATATCATTTCGTATCCAACAGTAAGGTCTACTATGATGTCAATGTTTGGTAAAGGAAAATCATCTTTGGGACAAGATTTATTGAGATCTCTGAAATATGTACATACTCTGATTTGACCATTTGGTTTGGTGACATGAACAAGGTTTGACATCCAATCTGCATAATCAATTGAGTGAATGAATCCAACATCCAGGAGTTTCTTCAATTCCACCTTGACAAGGAGTGTAATCTGGGGGTGCATTTTTCTTCACTTCTGTTTATATGGCTTAGCATTTGGTAATAGTGGTAGGTGATGCAAAACAAGTTCAGGATTCAATCTAGGCATATCTACATATGACCATGTGAAATTGACTTGTCTTTCTAAAAAGAATGCTATAAACTTAGGCTTTTCCTTGATGGTCAAAGATGCTTCTAATTGTATGATTCTAGAATTGTCTTGTGTACCAATGTTCACTTCTTCTATTTATTCTATAAGCAACAGTGATCTCTCTTGATCTATAGAGAGACAGTACAGTCTTCCATCCCCAAGTGCCTCAGAGAGGTTTTCACCTTTGGATACATCCTTTATTTTTACTTTTTCGTAGTCAGCAGGTGCCTTTCGATTTTCACCTAAAGACCTATCATTTTTATTTTTACTTTTTTCATTTTCACTTTTACGACTAGAGGATAGGACGACCTCACCAAAGTATGTTGCAGTATTGAGTTCTATGGAAAATCCAACCTTATGATCCCCACTTGGTATCCCTTCATGAAGTCCCATGAACTCATCAATGGCTTTGTCGTTCCCAAAAGTGTCCAGACTTGGTGATTCTTGTTGATCCCATTCTATGAGTTGCGAGTAGACAAGGGGTAAGCCATCATCAATATTGTCAAGAGTCATTGTGTAGGAAAATAGGGTAAAGACATAAGTAGATTCATTAGGTTCCCAGGAGGCAGAATCAATGGTTTCCCAAAAGTGTTTGATCCATTCTTCTCTTTTAAGAGGGAATTTTGGATGGGACTTCATAGGCTTGGCAAGGAATTAATTCTAAGCATTTGACTGAATTATTTTTCAAGGGAAGGCTCGTCAAATATTCCAAAAATTTTATCAAGGTCCATGAAAGTAGTGGATGATAGGGAATCCCATTCATATTCATTGGAATCGACATCATAATCCCAAGGTTCCTCATATGTCTCGATCTCATCTGAAGCATCAAAAAACTCACTTGAAGGTAACCCCATACCCCAGATAGTCACTTTTACTACTACAAACCATAACCCTTGGTTTTTTATTAACTTAGGAGGTTGTAAGGGTTCCAACATTCCTTTTTTATTTATTCCAAGGTCGTTGTTTTCATCATATTCGTGTCATTTCATTATTTGGAACCCTTTTGGATACTGTTCAATTAGCAATTTCTTAGTTTCAATTTCCTCCTCTTCTCTATACATCCACATGAGAATATGTTCATCTAAAGACTCTTTGGAAAGTTCCCCCCATTTAGTGAAGGTAGTAGGGGGATTATGGACGATAAATTTGGGCTGCATGAGATGCAATTTTCCATACGACTTTGGTGATTTAGGTAATTTTCCAATGAAAAAGAGACTCTCCTTATTGTATTCTCTGCATCCTTTGTTTTGAATCTATATTTTTGGTGTGGAAGGTATGGTGAATGGAGTGGATTATTTTGCAAGGGTAGATGGATCAATGTAGTTAGATGGAGTGGTGGATAAAGTGGAAGATGAGGCCTCTTGATTGATGGGCACTTGGTGTTCAATGGTTCCTTTTAGGTTTGAACAATACTAGAAAGGATTGGGGTCGCCTGGAATAGTAATTTTAGTGCCATTGTGTGGGAACTTGATACATTGATGGTAGGTGGATAGAATATCCCTCATGGCATGAATCCATGGGTGGCCAAGGAGAATATTGTAATGTAAATCCAGATCCAAGACATGAAATACTATGTTCTTTACTATTGGGCCAACTCTTATAGGAAGTGAAATTATGCCTTCAGATGAATGCTTAGCATCATCATAAGCTTTGATCATAATTTTATTGGTTTGATCAATACAATTTTTAGAGTATCTCAATGCTTTCACCAATTTTAGTGAGAAAATATTCAAACTTACTCCACCGTCTACTAGGACTCATCTAATCTTGTGTTTATTAACGCATACTTCAAGGTGCAAGGGGTCGTTATGCTCATATTTTGGTACAGAAAAGTATTGGTCAGAGAAGGTTACATGGTGCGGCATAGCTAGGTATCCAACCATGGCTTGAAATTCATTGGCATCTACGTTAGCGAGCACGGATGCTTCTTGTAATGTTTTATCAAGGATAGCCCTATGTTGTGGGGATATGTGGAGTTCCAAGATAGAATTTTGTGTGAGGGTTTTTCCCAACTAATCCAAGAGATTGTACTGACCAAAAGGAGGTCTTGGAATAGTTATCTTGGTGTGGCAGGTGGTAATTGTTGAAAATGAAGATAAAATTGTAGCTTAAAACTTGTAAACCTATGAGACTGTAGATTTAATTAAGTGTTCTTTATCATAATTCTTTGTGTATGATTATCTGTTTAGACCAATTTTATCAATTGTAGAAAGAGACAGAAGATTGTAGAAGAATGAGACAAGAAGATAGAAGTGACACAGCATATATGTGGAGAAACCCTTTCAGGAAAAAAACTCCACCAGAATCAATAGTGCTTTTATTTTTTAACCTTAGAACAAGATTACAATAATATTGTATCAATCCTTGATTGATATGCATCCTTTGCCTTCAACAATCCTTCTTCACAGCCTGCACAAAACTCTCATTGAACTCTCATCCACTTGTTCAATTAATAGACAATTAATAAGCATGTAAACTCAATAAGATTTGTACAATAAAAGAGCATAAAGCTCCTCACAAAAATCTACGCCTAGATTGGGCAAGTAGAGTTCCACAATGTAATCTAAATTCAAACCAAAGTCTTCCTCAATTTAGGTGCCCCAAATTGAACACTTAACTGAACGTTGGTCAAGAAAAAATCTTGCAAAATTCACCTCAAAGTTGGCACCCAAGAATGGGCCTACTTGACTGAGCCTTGTAAATATCTTCTCATGCAAAAGGTGTTAATTGAAAGATGCCAACTTAGGTGCCCAAGGTGGTCCCAAGTCAATCTTAGTTAACTAAAACATATCTCTCCACTAATTCATGCAAACACTATGCATGATTGATCATCCCCACTTAACTAAATGTATCCACCTATTATCTATCATGCAACTGAAGTCATTAGTCATACAACTCAATTCAACTAGCATTCAACTCAAAATAACTACATGCAACTGAAGATAACTGAACCATAACTGAACTAAACTGAACTAAACTAGACTAAATTGAATTGAACTGAACTGATCTGAACTAAACTGAACTAAATTGAACTCAAGTAAAAATCAATCCCTAATTTTTAGGATCAAAACATGCATTACTTAAGTGTTATCAATCCTCCAAATATTTAACTTAAGCAAGGTGGGTTCCACCTTCCATGTGGCCACCCCATGTGCTCCTATTTTGTAGGAGCTCTTCTTGGATGTCCCCACATGTTCCTATAATTTAGGAATAATTAAAATGGTCAATTTACATGTTCATTTCATTCGAATTTAATCTCTTTCTAATCCTAGTGTTGGGGAACACTTTCCAAGGACTTAGGAGATACATGAAATATGTTTAGGATTGCAATTAAATGGCATCTTATTCCCAATAGTAACATCACATTTGGAACTTGGCTTCTTTATGGTAATAGTGGCAATGTGATCATCAAAGGGTCTCAAATTAAGGATGATAGTGTTGTAATCATGTTTGACGGCGGCATAATTGGCATTATTGTTGTTCCCTAAACTAGAGGCTTTTCCTTTTTCATGGCCTTGCAAGGGGGTTTTGAATATGTATGATCAGCATTGGTTTTTCCTTGTGAATCTCCTACTGATATGGTTCCATTTTCAATGAGGTCTTGAATAATATTCTTCAGTGTCCAACATCTAGTTGTTTTGTGTCCTTTTCCACGATGGTATTCATAGTATTCGTCTTCCTTCCACCAATCAGGTTTTATCAATGAGGGCTCATAGTTTTTCATGTCTGGTAGTGTGATGACATTAGACTACAAAATTTGTTTGAGAACTGATTCAATAGGTTCACCCAAGGGGGTGTATGTTCTTTTAGGATGGGGAGGGCCTCTTCGTTGTTGATTATTTTGTACAATGTTTATCATTTGGTTTTGACCTTGTGTTTGGGTGTTTTGTGTATTAGATGTATTTGATGAGGAAGGACCTTGAATTTGAATGGTTGGACCTTTGGTTATCAGTTTGGCATCAACAACTCCATCATTTGTGACATTTTTTGTTTTAGGACCAATATTTGCTCTTGTCACTGTTAAGTTTTGGATTTTTTTTGTTTACCTTCACTAGTCCTTCTGCGATAAGACCCTTCTCAATAAGGACACCTTTCTCAAGGATCTCCTCAAAGGTGGTGCAACATTGGATTTGAATTCGACTCATCAATTCACCGTTAAGTTTTTCCACAAACATGGTGACCAATTATTTTTCAAGAATGTGACAAGGTAAATTGCTAACCAATTGGGGTATAAGGATGCAAGAATAATGAGACTAATGGATGCAAAAGGGGATAAAAGGTTGATTAATTTAAGGAAAAATGATATGATGCTAAGGCTAAGGTGAAAATGAACAAAAAAAAAATTGTATTTTTGGGATAAAGGTGCAAAGTGCAATCCAGATTATAGATCAAATTTTGGCAAGATGATAAAATTTATGATCAAGGGGATGTAATATGAGTCTAAATGAGGTCAATTTAATGCAAAGGAATCCTAAAATTTCAAAAAAAGGATGGAAATCAAGCTAATGTGAACCCAAGGTAACAATTCCAAGAGTCATTGACCTTTATGATAATTGAGAGGATGATTTTGACAAGGTTGAGTCAAGGCTAGGACACAAGCTTAAGTCTCAAATTTGACCAAGGTGATAATGACAAAGATTGATAATATGAAGGATTAAGGTCAATGAAAAATAGAATATGCAACCAAGGATTTTCCAAAAGCTTAATGGTCTTCCTATTTTCAAAATATGAAAGTCTAAATGCAACCTAAGGGTCTAAGTTTAATCTATGGAATGCAAAGGATGGAGGAAGGTAACCTATAATGCAATGTATCCTTAAATGGAAATGCTAGAATGAACCGGTATAGCTTTGCAAGTTTTTGGTTTAGCAGTCAAAGGTCAATGTAAAATGAGTTGATCAGATTTTTGGATAGAGATTTTGAAAGTTTCTGGTTATCAAACAATTGCGGCACTATTTTCTACAAATGTGTCATTTCAGATTGTTAGTTTCCAGATCTCAATTGCGGTTTAGTATGATAGTTGTGGCTCTATGTTTTGCAAATGTGTTTCAGAATGACAATTATGGTTTTCTATTTATCATTTGTGGTGCAAAGTATCAATTGTTGCTCTATTTTTTATAGTTGTGATTCACAGAATGGTGTTTTTGATAGTTTGATGGTTTTTGACTTGGTTTTTGAGTGGATTTTGACTATTTTTGATGAAATTTGATTGGAAAAAACATAATACAGTATCAAGTACTTGTTTTTGATCTGGTTTTGGATGTGAAAATGTTTTATTTCAAGATAAATCACACATAGACAACAATGCACAATCCCTATGGTTAGAAAGGAAACCATTGGTTGATATCCCCACTTAGATTTCTCTAGCCACTTGAACAAGGCAGACAACTAGAGACTTGGTTGCACTGGCTCCCCTCCACGACACTCACTTCTCGGGCTCACCAAGTCTCATTTCCCCAAGGAGGAATTCCTATCTCTACACATGCTCAGTGAAGACATGGGGCACCTTCAGAGGTCCGACCTCCTGTGATCAACGAGTGTATAAAAGGGTTTTTGGAAACTAACACAAATTGGCTCTTAGTAAGGGCATCTATTCAAAGTGGCCATACATGCATCAAGATTAGCTCAAGACTATGGCGAGTCAAGAGGCCTCCCATTCCTTTCCCTAATGAAGGATTTTCATGTAGCTCATGGGGCTACTGAGGGTGGCACTTGTCGGTATGACACATCCACACCTATTGCTAACTGACTTTCATCAAGAAGCACATTTATTTATAGTGGCTTGGAAGAGCTTGGCCTTAGCTTTGTTACCACTTGGGTCATTCCCACCTTTCGAAGTAGGGTGGCAGGCCCTTTAATAAAAAGGTAAACAATATCGAGGAAGTACACTTATTTATGATCATCCTAGATCGCATGAAGCGAAGGAGAGAGCATATTTTGTGCCTTTTCCTCACACTCATATGGGGTTCATTTTAAGCACCAAATCCAAATGTGTGGTGTGATTATAAAAATTCCAAAGAGGTACTTTTGGTCACTCAAGATCATTGGATGGCGCGAGAGGAGAGAATACACAATCTATGACAGTTGCAAATCACCAAACACGAAAGACACTTGTTGATTTTACCCTTTGCTTATAATTTGAAGACACTTAGATTCATTTTATGCCCACGACATGGAATGAAAATTCATTTTAATACCCATGAGTGTAAGAATGTAGATTGTTTTTCTTTTTAAATCCTTATAAATGAGGTATGCAAGTTATTTTTACCCTTATGAATTAGATGCAAGTTGTAGTTGTAAATTTTAGGCCCAATGAGTGATTCATGCAAATTTTTTGTTCATTTTAAGCCCCATGAATGTGGAAGGTGCAATTTGTTGTAAATTTTAAGACCAATGAATGAAATGCAATTTTTAGCTCTTCAAAAAGTGTGTTGAAAAACACACAAAATATTTCTTATCCAAAAACAATCCAAAAATCTAGCAAAACCACAAGTTAGATCTCCTTGATGAAAGCCACTCGCTGAAAACAAAACTTCAGTAAATTGTAAAAATCTATGGAAAGCTAAGACATAGACCTTCAAAACCCTAAAAGAGTTTGGAAAAATCCTGCACAACAAAAATGTTATAAACAAAAGAAAACTCGAGTCTTAACAACTAAATTTTAAAAAGCTACAAGCACTAAAACAGCCATAACTTTCTCAAAACATATTGAAATTTAAAATCATTTGAAGTTATGAAAAGCTAAGAGCAAGACCTACAAAACCTAGATAATATTTTTTAAGATTCTATATGCCCATTTTTCTATACTCAAAAGAAGATGATGGGATTTTGTGCAAATTCTTGGTTGTAACCTGCAAAACAGCAAAAGCCAACAAGAAAACAAATGGATTTCTTTACAAAATTGTAAGATTCATGTCAGGTTCACCAATGTAAGATGGAAAAAATTAATCTAGCCTAGATAAAGTGATAGCCACAACACTTCTAAGCTAAAAACCTCATCTAAAACAAGAGAATACAAGCAAAGAGAGATCAAAATGAAAATAAATGAAATAGAGCACTCCCCATTACAATTGATTCCTTCTCTTGTCTCTCCAATTTCTTCTTTTGCCAATATTTCACTCAGATTTGTAGTTGAAGTTGTGCAAATACCTGCAAATAGTAAGCAAGAAAGTTGGAGATAATGGTCATTAAGGCCAAAATGGAGGAGAAAGGTTGTTTTTATAGACAACCATTCGAATGGACGGTCGAGATTAAACTTCTAGAAAGATGCCAAGATCAACGGTGGAGGATTGATGTACCAAAAAGAGGTGGGCTAGGGATGGCTATGATAGAGATTAATGAGCAAGTGGTAGGAAAAGAATGAATTAAAAACTAACAAATAATTAATTCATGAGACAGGAATATTTGGCCAAGTGGAGAATAAATAATTCATTCAAATTATTTATTTGAGAAAAAGGGGAAATGGACAAGTGGAGATTCAATTAAAATAACTTGCATAATTATTTTAATTAAATGAGAGGAAATGTGAAAAAAGACATTAAATAATTAAAATTGATTTAATTATTTAATACAAGAGACACATGGAGGACAATTAAATAATTTTGACAATTATTTAATAATGGACGAATTAAAAGGAGTGAATGGTTAAATAATTAATAATTATTCTTTAACCATAGATGGAAGATGACAAGCAAAATAATTAAATAAATAGTAATTTATTTAATTATTGAGGAAACAGAAATGTTATCGACACAATTAATTTATTTTAATTGATCAGGATAGAATAAAGATTAAAAAGTGAATTAATTAAATAATTAAAAATTATTTAATTAATAGAGGAATATGATCAAAGACAATCAAATAATTAAAATTATTTAATTATTGGAGGACAACGACCAAGAAAAATGACGCTCGCAAACTTAGGACATTTTTTCAGTGTCTACAAATGCTTGTCATATTCTTCTAGGAAGACCTTGGCAATTTGATAGGAAGGTTGTGCACGATGGTTATGCCAACACATACACATTGACAAAGGATGAGGTGAAACACAAATTGAAGCCATTGAAAGAAGAAATGGGTAAGGTTTGCAACAATGAAAAGTCTTGTTTGGTTGATGAAATCAAACTTTTAGATGAGATGAAGCATGAATATGTTGGCTTTAGCACTAACCATGATGAAAATGAGAAAGATGATTTGCTAATGTGATTGGGAGGAATTGAAAGAGAGTGGAATGAGAAAATTTCAGCTAATGCAAAGGTTGCAGCCAAAGGTAAAGAGGTAATTTCAGATTTTAGTACATGTTTTGATGATATTGAGAATGTAAAAGTAGATTCAAAGGTTGCAGCAATAAATCCTTTGGAAGTAGATGAGAGTGGTGAATAGACTGAGGAGAAAATGAATTTTTCTTATGATTGTTTGATTGGAAGTATTGAAGATGAAGATTCCTTGATAACAGAGCTTAACTATTTGTTACAAAATGTGGAGAATGAATCTATGGATTGTGGTACTAACACTAAATTAGGTGTTGAAGATCAAATTGCAATAGTAGTATGTCTTTCTGAAGGCATAATAGGAGTGACAAACCACATTGCAAACTAGGAAAAGGAGGAGAAAAAAGGTATAGCAACAAGAGAGGTAATCCATGATTTGTGTTTTACTGAAGAGGGAGATATAAGTACATTTGATTATTCTGATTTTGATAAAGCACATTGGTGGGAAGTTAATTTTGATAACACAAGTTTCATGAGGAGCATAAAAAGAGGAAATTTGAGAGTGACTACTAATGTGAAGTTGCAAAATCAATTGAGCATGACATTTCCAGTGAGCAAAGAGGAGAAATGGATCCAAGATAAACATAGAATTCGCAAATTTTTATGAGTCACACTCATGAAACATTTATTTTCTACCACGTGGGTGTCTAATGCAGGAGCATCCATGGTGACTTACAATCCTGTGTCAACAAAAATGTTGAATTTTTGAATTGTGCAATTTTGGATTTTTGAAGTGGATTAATTTTGGATTGGATTACATGTTGAGGATGGCTGAATATTTATCTACAAATAAATTAATTTTTCAATTAATTTCTTGTACAACTTTGACAAATTGTCTAGTGAGGTGAAAAAGTAGAAAAAGCAATTTTAAAAATATTTAATTGTAAAATGTTTGAGAGAAAATTTTAGGTGTTGAGATTTGATTTATGGAGCTTTAAAGAGCTCCACCATGATCCCTAAAAAGTAGGTACTGAGGAAGTGGGCACCCAGGCCTACTTTTTTATTTTTGCTTTTTCGAGAGTCAAAAAGGAGAGAAAAAAAATTGAAAAAGACTCCTATCTTTAGTGGGCTGCTGGAAATGGTTTTTAATTGTTTTTTTCTTTTAGGATTTTCATGTAGAAGAAGGGGTTGTGTCATATTGAAGAGGCCCAAATAAAGCATGTAAAATTAATTTCATGACAGGGAGGAGCAAAACAGGAAAAACCCATTCTTCAACATGAAAGTTTGAAGAGGAAAAGAAGGATACAAGAAAAAAAGGGCGTAGCATTCTCTGTGAGGGTTTTTTTGGAGTGTTGTAGCAATTTGAGACTGATTTACAACAATCCATTGAAGTTTCAGATCAATAGATTGCAACTACAAGAGTTGCAAGTGGAATTGTGGTGCTAGGGAGAGATAATTTGCAAGAACTCACATATTTGAATATAGATTGTATTTTAATATTTTCATATGCATATCAGATGTTTATATGAGTTTTATTTTATGTTAATCATTCCATGGATGGCTGAAAATCATTTGTAATCAGTTTCTTAAATAGATCAAATCAATGAGTTTCTTGTGCAAACAATTTGTTGTGTTAAAATTGTAATCTTTTCATTTCATTTAAGTTGTTGTGAGAGTTTTAGAAAGGGTTTTGAGAGTATCAAATCCTCTCTACATTATTAAAAAATCAAAATTTATGCAATAGGTCTCAAAACAAATAATGAAGAAAGGTATATTTAATTATTTCTCTCCACTTTCAAAAAATTTGTTTTGATTTCTTCACTTACTTTGTAAGATATAATATATTCTAAACAATCATGTGTCAAAAATTCATCAAAAATTCAAATATAAGATCATCTTCAAATTGACATATATCCCTTGATACTAATCCAATATTTAATGGACAACTTTTTAGAAAGATATTGAAGTCCTCTTCAAATGAATCCATAATCATTTTTAAAAAAATTGTGTGAGGCACATGACCATTTGCAATCAATTCAACCTCTATTATTTTAAAAATAGCAACTACTTCTATGAGAACCCCAATCCTAGTACCTGCAAAACAATGAGAACAAACACATTAAACAATCAATTGCAAGTAAGAACAAGGATTCCCCATGGAATCCATTCACAAAGCTTAAATTAGGAAAATAATGAAGAACACAATGAAGATGATCAAAATAAAGGTTGAATCCTAATTAAGCAAGCAAAATCTTGATCCCATGGGGGAATTGGTGCCAATTTGATGTGAAAATTGGCCTTTTCCCAACTCCTATGATGCAAGCTTGATGTGTTGATGACAATTAATCCACTTTGATGATGAAGGATGAGAGCTCCAAGCCAAAAATCTGCATAACCTAGCTATGATTCAATGGTGATGGATGAAAATGGCTAAATATTTTAGCATGGTAACTTTGCATCATTTGTGGATGATAAAATGAGGAATGAAGCCTCTTATTTATAGATGAGATTGAAGGATGAATGTCCAAAATTGAGCAATGTGGGACTAACATTCATCCAATGGCAAGATGCCACTTGTCAATCTATGAATGGATGGAGGATGTGCAAGTTTTGAGGATTGTGCCAATTAATGCTTATTTTTGAATTTTGAATTTTGTTGAAATGACTTGCAAGAGGGAAGAAAGAAGCATTGAATGCCACTTGGCTCAAGACAAAGGACATGTAAGATGGAGTTATTGCCTTGTTGGATATACATGTCAACTTGGATTTTTGAATTCAAACTTGAAGGATATTCCAAAAAGATGCCTTGTTGAGGAAAATTGGGATTTAATAAACTAATTAAATCTATTTTCATGAGAAAGTGGTAAATGCTAGAGGATGGGACATGATAAGAGATTAAATTAATCAAGGGTTAATTAATTTAATGAGAGATTAGATGATGTGACCTATTTGACTCAAATTTAAGGATTTATTTAAATCAAATAAGAGAGGAATATGACAAAGGATTAATTTAATAAATATTTTTATTTATTTAATTAAAAGAGATGATGTTAGATTAAATCAAATAAGGTTTTAATTTATTTAATTTAATAGATAGATTTTAGAGATTTAATCAAATAAAATCAATTACTTAATTAAATAGGGATAATTAGATCAAACTGATTGATTTAATTAACAACAAAGGATGACTTAATTAGATAAAATGGTTTATTTAATTAAGGGAAGGAAACTGATGAATTTAATCAGATAAGGGGATTTGATTAAATGGTTAGACCAAGGGATGATTCAGGATGAAACAATGTTAGTAGGTCGAGATCAGATGCACAATGTCAATCGGTATATTTTACGTGTCTACAACTTCCTCTCACTCTATCCTATAATATAAATAATATAAAAATATATCCAACAACCCTTTAGTTAAGGAAATGCCATGCAATGCTCCTTATTACTGTTGGCAATACAAGGGCAGACAACTGAGAGGATGGGTTAATCAGTTGACACAAAAATTTAAAACTTATTCAACTTATTAACCTTATTCTCTGATGTGATTATTAACCATGAAAACATAAATCATCAACACATCAAAAACACACATAACACCAAGATTTATTTTACGTGGAAACCCTCTTAGGGGAAAAACCATAGTGGAGGTCAATCCACAAGATTATACCCTATTAAAAGTATAATGAAAATGAACAATGGGGAATGCACATGCACTCAAGCACACTACCTAGAGCTCACTGCTCAATTACAAAGGAAGACACATTGTCTTACAAAGAGATTCAGATTAAACCCATCTAAATTTTGAACTAAGAAAATAGCGTCTACTAATGCTTGATTATAGTTCCAGTAAAGCACATGAACACCTCTTCACTCTTCACTCTTCTTCACACTTCTTCACAATTCTTCATACTTTGTTGTGCCTTCGAATGATTTAGAACATTATTCGCACACACACACAGAAGCACACCTTTTCCACTCTTAAATTCAAATAAATAATCACTCTTATATATATCTGCAACATGAAATTTCATCGCTACAAGTCAGCCACAAAGAAATAATAAAATGAATATAAACTATCGGCCCAAAACATTAAAGATTATCAATGCAAATCAACCAAGGTCAGCCACATCTTAGTGAGGACCCAAATCAACATCTCCAACATGAAGACACTTCAATTAATTTCTCCCCAATGATCCATAACACATTACAAACACTATGTCAGCCAAGAACAGGAAACACATGAACACGCTAGAGAAAATCGCCAACCACGATCACAACGATCAAGGTGGATATGCAACAAAGATAGAGCACAATATAAAAACATCCACAAGCATCAAAAATCACAAGAGAAGCATCTGTAGCAACTGAACTAACTGAAATAGCATCATCTTCAATTAGGAACCAACTGAAGAAACAAAGAAACTGTCTGAATGGAAATCCTCATAACTCGATCAAATCTTCATGCGGATCTCTAAAACTTGACATGGATAAACTAGATACACTCAACAACAAACTCTTTAGTCCACAACCTCTGATCTCACTGAACTTCACTTCACCATTGACAACCTGGAACTCATTTATTACAATTTTCTCAATATCCTTGACATATACAGCTTCAAATACATTTATGCTAATAGTGTTGACATCAATGAAAACCACATATCATCAAAACAACCACAACATCCAACAATCTCCCCCTTTGGCATTGATGGTAACACATGATGTGAAAAACACCATCAACGCAACTAACTCCTACTTAGGTTTTGCTCATCTTCTCCTCAACAATTTCACATAATCTTTCTCCCCATAAGGCTCTTCTCCTCAGATAATCACCAGTTTTTCACATGACTCTTCTCCCCCTTTGACATCAATGACAAAGTTCTCTAAGCATTGAACCACATATTTGAATTTTTGAACATCTGACCACTCCCCCTGAGTAGCAGCCACCACAACATCAATCTGAGACAAGATATGACTGTGAAATGCATGGACTGATGCAATGTAATGCATCCTTAGTTCTAATTAGGAGGGGTAATCACCCCTAACTTCTCTCTGAGATACTCAAAATTATCCTTAGGCAACGGCTTGGAAAATATGTATGTAATCTGCTCCTTAGTAGGCACATACTCCAATCTAACTTCCTTTTCACTTACCTTCTCCCTCAAAAAGTGAAACTTGATAGATATATGCTTTGTTTTTTAATGCAACACCGGATTCTTGGAAATGTTAATAGCACTTGAGTTATCACAGAATATAGCAATAGGCTCATCATATATAATTTTGATATCCTTCAACATTTGTTTCATCCACATGACTTGAGTACAATTATTAGCAACAACAATGTATTCGGCCTCTGTAGTAGAAAAGGAAATGGCATTATGCTTCTTGCTTAACCATGAAATTAGCTTCTTACCCAAGAAAAATGCCCCACCACTAGTAATTTTTCTATCATTCACATCTCCTGCCCAGTCAGCATCAGTAAAGGTACTCAAAGTAAGATCATCATCTTTAGGATACCATAGGACAAGATCAGCAATTTCCTTCAAGTATCTAAAAATTGTCTTCACAACAATCACATGAGATTCTTTCAGATTAGCTTGAAATCTTGCAACAATACATAGAGAATTCATGATATCAAGCCTAGTTTGAGTTAAGTACAGCAATCCACCAATCATTGATCTATATATTGTCTTATTTGCTTTCACAGATTCATCTTCTATTGTCAACTTGCATCCAGTCACCATGGGTGTACTAACTAGCTTTGAATCTTCCATACCAAACTTCTTCAGCAATTCCTTCACATACTTGGACTGAGATATAAAAATCCCTTTATCTAACTAAGTAATTTGCAATCCCAAAAATAATTTCATCTCACCAATCATAGATATCTCAAATTCATTCTGCATCTCATTAGCAAACTTCATGCACAAAGCATCATCTCCTTAAAAATAATATCATCAACAAAGACTTCAACAATCAAATCTCTATCATCATTCTTGAAATATAGATTACTATCAGTAGTACTTTTGTTCAATCCAAGCTTTAGCAAATACTTGTCCAATCTTGCATACCATGCTCTAGAGGCTTGCTTAAGTCTATACAATGCTTTCTTCAACCAACACACCATATCTTCTTTATCAATCAACTGGAATCCATCAGGTTGCTCAACATACACTTCTTCCAATTCACCATTTAGAAAAGCTGATTTTACATCCATCTAATAAACTTTGTAGTTCTTGTGAGCAGCATAGGTAAGAAATAATCTTACAGCTTCAATTCTAGCAACAGGGGCAAAGGTCTCTTCAAAATCAATTCCTTCCATTTGTGAATATCCTTTACATACCAGTCTCACTTTGTTTCTAACCACTTCACCTTGCTTATTCAGTTTGTTTCTAAAGACCCATTTGGTTCCAATGACATTCTTATCCTTAGGTCTGGGAACAAGAATCCATGTGTCATTCTTTTCAAAAAAAATTAACTCTTCTTTCATTGCTTCAATCCAATGCTCATCTTTACATGCTTCATTCACACTAGTAGGCTCAGTCTTTGAAATCAAGCAATACTCTTCTGCAATCTTTCTCCTAGTTTGGACACCTTTGTTCTTATCACCTATAATCTAATCTTTCGAATGATTCAATCTTACATACCTCAGAGTCTTCTTAGGATTTTCTTCAACTTCAGGCTCTTTTGATCTTTCTTCTGCTCTTTCACTAGTTTGTCCTTCTTCATTTTCTTGATTTACCCAATTGATTTGCACTTGATTTGTAGTTTGAACTTGCTTTCCTTTGTTTGTACTATCATCATAATCATCAAAGTCATATCCACAAGTTCTGGATAGTGTACCAAAGTCTTCATCAACCTTAACATTTTCACTTTCGACTATTTTCTTCAATCTTTTTATTGTAACATCAGTAGGCCTTACTTTTAGTAGCATAACCCAAAAAGATACCTTCATCACTCCTAGCATCAAACTTTCATATGTCTTCATCTCTCTTAATATAACATCTGCTTCCAAATATCTTGAAGTATTTAATAGTAGGTTTTTGACCAATCCATAGCTCAAAATGGGTCTTACTAGTATCACCTTTGATTTGTACTTGGTTGAGTGTGTACACAACAATACTCATGGCTTCTCTCCAATAGATATGAGGAACATTTGCTTCCAACATCATAGTTCTAGCAGCATCTTCAATTATTTTGTTCTTCCTTTCCACAACTCCATTTTGCTGAGGGGTCCACGGTGCAGATAATTATCTCTTTATTCCATGTTCTTCATAAAAAGTATTAAATTCACCGAAAGTGAATTCACCACCTCTATCTGATCTTACACATATAATCTTCAAACCTATCTCTATCTCAACCATAGCTTAAAATATCTTGAAATTTTTCAATGCTTCATATTTCTCCCTTAAGAAAGTAACCCATACCATTCTAGAATAATCATCAATGAGTAACATGAAATACCTATAACCTTGTAAACTTTTGACCTTAGAGGGACCACACAAATCAGTGTGCACAAGCTCTAACAATTCATTTGAACAATGCTTTTTACTCTGAAATGAAATCCTAGTTTGCTTTCCCAATTGACATTCCTTGCATATTGCATTGGTAGGTTTCACCAACTTAGGTAGATCCCTAACAGCCTTAGTGAAACTTATCTTGACAATATTATCAAAGTTAACATGAGACAATCTCCTATGTCATAACCAACTTTCATCAACTTGAGCAATCAAACAACTTTCTCTAGCAGCACTCAAGTGAAAGATATTACCTTTTGTTTTTGTACCTAATGCAATTTCATTTTCGAAACTCAATATTTTTCACTTTCCATCCTTGAACTAAAGATTGTATCCCTTATCAACCATTTGACCAACACTCAAAAGATTATGCTTCAAGCCTTCCACATATAGAACATCATCAATATTATGCTTACCATCAAGAGAAATGCAACCTCTTCCATGGATCACACCAAATCTCACAACACCACCATCATACTTTTCCAAGCTTACAAACTTACTTTTGTCTCCTATCATATGATGTGAACATCCACTGTCAATTACCCATTCATCTTTTTCTTCAACTCAAGCAGTCAGGGCTTTCTCCACATTTGTACAACTAGCAGATTCAGCAGATACAGGATTATTTTCCTTGATAGGATTAAATTCCCATTCATCATCACTTCTATTTCCTTTATCAGATTCATCATCTATCACGCCTTCATTAGCATCATAGTCACACTTCTTTCAAAATCTAAGCTTGTTATGTCTTGGTTTAGAAGCTCTTTCCAGACACCTTGATGCAAAATGACCTATCTTATTACAAGAAAAGCATTTAAGAGGTAATTTTCCTTCATACTTACCTTTTCCTCTCGGTACTCTTTTGACAATAAGTGCTTCCAAATCTTCTAGCTCTCTTTCTTCTTCTTCAATCTATTTGATTTCATCCTCATACTTGAATGCCTTTCTAGATGAACTCTCACCCGAATCATATCTTTGTCTATCTCTTCCGGAAGTAGTAGCCTTAAATGCAGATTCAACCTTAAGAAGGGCATCACCAAATTTGTTCAACTCAAAAGCAATCAGCTTACCAACCAACATATCTCTTTTTATGTTTGTTACAATCCAAAGCTCTTCAATAGCACTAGCTTTGACTTTGTAAGAATTAGGCAGGGATCTAAGCACTTTAGCAACAATCTTAGATTCATCTATCTTTCCACCAGCACATCTAATACCACACACAAGTTCATTCACTCTTTGCATGAAAGTATTAATGTTCTCATCATTACCCATTCTCAACCTTTCATATTTCCCTTTCAAACTCTGCAACTTAGCAATCTTCACATTAGCATCACTTTCATACAAGGTTTCCAACTTTTTCCAGATCTCATAGGTAGTCTTCAAATCCATAACATTTGTCATCTCAGAATCAGTCAAAGCAATCAACAAAGCTTCCTTAGCCCAAATATTAAACTCAGCATATGTACTATTCGGTGGAATAGCATACCTATTACTTGTAATGCTCTAGTAGGTTCACCAATGCATCTCAAATGGCACTCCATTCGAGTCTTCCACAAAGAATAATTTTTTCCATCAAATCTCAGACTATCCTTCTTGTAAATTTCCATCCCGGATCACCTTAAGTTGTTAAAGTTCTTCTAAGGAACCTGCTATGATACCAATTATTGGCAATACAAGGGCAGACAACTGAGAGGGGGGGTGAATCAGTTGTCACAAAAATTCAAAACTTATTCAACTTATTAACCTTATTCTTTGATCTGATTATTAACCATGAAAAACATAAATCATCAACACATCAAAAACACACATAACACCAAGATTTTTTTACATGGAAACCCTATTAGGGGAAAAACCATGGTGGAGGTCAGTCCACAAGATTATACCCTGTTAAAAGTATAATGAAAATGAATTATGGGGAATGCACATGCATTCAGGCACACTTCCTAGAGCTCACTGCTCAATTACAAAGGAAGACACACTATCTTACAAAGAGATTCAGATTAAATCCATCTAAATTTTGAACTAAGAAAATAGCATCTGCTAATGCCTGATTACAATTCCAGTAAAGCACATGAACACTTCTTCACTCTTCTTCACACTTCTTCACAATTATTCATACTCTACTCTAGCTTCAAATGATTTAGAATATTATTCACGACCACACACAGAAGCGCACCTTTTCCACTCTTAAATTTGAATAATCAATCACTCTTATATATCCGCAACATGAAATTTCATCGCTACAAGTCGGCCACAAAGAAATAATAAAATGAATATAAATTGTCGGCCCAAAACATTAAAGATTATCAATGTGAATCAACCAAGGTCAGCCACAACTTAGTGAGGACCCAAATCAACATCTACAGCATGAAGACACTTCAATTAATTTCTCCTCAAAGATCCACAACATGTTGCAAACACTATGTCAGCCAAGAACAGGAAAAACATGAACACACAAGAGAAAATTGCCAACCACAATCACAACAATCAATGCGGACATGTAACAAAGATAGAGCACAATCTAGAAACATCCACAAGCATCACAAATCACAAGAGAAGCATGTTCAACAACTAAACTAATTGAAATAGCATCATCTTCAATCAGGAACACCAACTGAAGAAACAGAAAAACTGTCTGAATGGAAATCTTCATAACTCAATCAAATCTTCATGCAGATCTCTAAAACTCGATGTGTATAAACTAGATACACTCAGAAAAAAACCCTTTAGTCCACAACCTCTTATCAACAATGTACAGAAATGACCACCATACTAAACTTCACTTCACCACTGACAACTTGGAACTCATTTATTACAATTTTCTCAATATCCTCGACATATATAAATTCAAATACATTTATGCTAATAGTGTTGACATCAATGACAACCACATATCATCAACACAACCACAACATCCAAAAATCTCCCCCTTTGGCATTGATGGCAACACATTATGTGAAAAATGCCATCAACACAACTAACTCCTGCTTAGGTTTTGACTCATCTTCTCCTCAACACGTTCACATAATCTTTCTCCCCATAAGGCTCTTCTCCTCAGATAATCACCAATTTTTCACATGACTCTTCTCCCCCTTTGACATCAATGACAAAGTTCTCTAAACATTGAACCACATATCTGAATTTTTGAACATCTGACTACTCCCCCTGAGTAGCAGCCACCACAACATTTATCTGAGACAAGATATGACTATGAAATGCATGGACTGATGCAATGCAATGCATCCTTAGTTCTAATTAGGAGGGGTAATCACCCCTAACTTCTCTCTGAGATACTCAAAATTATCCTTAGGCAACGGCTTGGTAAAGATGTTTGTAATCTACTCCTTAGTAGGCACATACTCCAATCTGACTTCCTTTTCACTTACCTTCTCCCTCAAAAAGTGAAACTTGATAGATATATGCTTTGTTTTTTAATATAGCACCAAATTCTTGGAAATGTTAATAGCACTTGAGTTATCATAGAATATAGCAATAGGCTCATCATATATAATTTTGATATCCTTCAACATCTATTTCATCCACAGGACTTGAGTACAATTATTAGCAACAGCAATGTATTTGGCCTCTGCAGTAGACAAGGAAATGACATTCTACTTCTTGCTTAACCATGAAATTAGCTTCTCACCCAAGAAAAATGCTCCACCACTAGTACTTTTTCTGTCATTCACATCTCCTGCCTAGTCAGCATTAGTAAAGGTACTCAAAGTAAGATCATCATCTTTAGGATACCATAGGCCAAGATCAACAATTCCCTTCAAGTATTTGAAAATTCTCTTCACAGCAGTCACATGAGATTCTTTCAGATTAGCTTGAAATCTTGCAATAATACACACAACGTTCATGATATCAGACCTAGTTTGAGTCGTTTGACCTACCAAATCATCCCCCTTGAAATGATGTCTTGTCCTCAAGACATCCTAGCTTTGTCTTAACTAAGACACTCAAAAAAATCTATTTTTTGTTTATAATTTATTTTCATGGAAAATGTGTTTATATATGCCTTTGAGTTATGTGAAGTTATTATCCCATTCCTAAGAATCCTATCATAATATTTGTATTTTTATATTGACTAGAATTAGTGTGTTTTATTCTTCATTGGTGGTGGCTAGGATCTTGATATAATTGGCTACCTTGAATGCTTAAGTTAGCAATCCTATCACATGTGTCAATTTGAGGCTTACCACTTTCCTTAACTATTTGATGTGTGCCCTTAGCCCTTATCTCTAATCCTATATTTATTGGCATTAACTATGAAGTGTCTCCAGGTGTACCCTTAGATTTCCATCTAGATATTTCATACAATAAGTAGAAGAAGCCTACATTATTTGATTATCAATATTATGGATTTATACTCTTAGAGATTTTTTAGTGTAGACACCTAAAAATGTCCTGAGTATATCACACATAGAGTTTTATATTATTAACACCATTTCTCTCCTTTCTCATCTATTTCACCTATTTAATTAAATAATGACAATTATTTAGTTAAATTCACATTTTCTCCTATTAGTTGAATAATTAATTTTATCTGATTAATTCTACATCCTCCACACTAATTTCTTCTCATTTGATTAATTAATGTGAATTATTTAATTAAATGTCATAAATCCGCTTTGATTAAATAATTCCTAATTGTTTAATTAAAGTTTCAAATTCCTCCACTTGCACAATTAAATAATTTCCTAAATTTTTTAATTGATTAATGTTTCCTCCAATCATGCATAGAATATTCTCATGGAATATTCCCTTTACAAACTCAAATTTCTCCCTCCACATGGAAATATCTCCCACATTTCCTAGAATCAAGGGATTTGTTATTGTCTCAAGCATTTTGGACCTTTGATTAAAATCCTTGATCCATGTCATTAAGCATTATCAAGCCTTTATCCATTTTTTGATCCATGTCAATAGAGGAGTTTCACCTTTAAATAGGGTTATTTGGGTCACTTTGAGAAAAGAAGGGTTTTATTTTTGTATATGTTCTATTTGTGCACCTAATGACATAAGGAAAGAAGCCTATTATGGAATTGGCTTTCACATGATCTTGTGGACACAAAAAAAGTAACCCTTTTACTTTTTCTTTTTTTGTCCCTCCTTGTGCTTATTTGGCTTGACTTTGCCTTGATTTAATGTTGTAATGTGGCCCACACATTCACATTAGGTCTTGAATCTTTATAAAGCACTAAGACTTTATGATGTCTTGTAAAGGTGTTGTGAAGTGTTGTGATACACTTTCACACTTTTCTAGACTCTTTTTATTATAATTCACTTACATACGGGCCCTTTTTATCACTTTCCAAGTCCTATTCTAAAGTGTTGTAAAGTCTTGTAACAAATTTTCATGCTTTTCTATACTTTTCATCAACAAATACACCTTTCTTATGCTTCATTTGGCCCCTTTATGCACTTATAGGCCTTAATTAAGTGTATTTTTGAATGTAAACCCGACAAACATTATTTAATACAATATAATTTCTAACACCCATTCACATGGCTTGAGTGGGACCCATTTTCCACTAGGGGCGAATGAGTCCCTCTTGGCACAAAAATCAAAATAAATTCAAATTACTGGCGGGTTTTTATTCCTAAAGACCTAAGGTCAGTCTATGATGTATTTTTGGGAAATTAGGGCATAAGTGTGTATAAATACATGATTTTTTATTCATTTTAATCCCCAATCAACATAGTTCATTCATGCATCATAATATTCAAGCATTCTAGCATTCTCATCAAGCATTCAAGCATCTTGGAGCAGCCATTGACATATCTTCAGACTTCAACATCAAGGGTTTGGTGATTTTATGACATTTGCATGTTATTTGTTCATCATTCCTTCTTTATTTCATTTCATTATCAAGGGTTTGATTACTAAAGTGGGGTTTGACCAAGGCAAACCCCTATACTCTAACCCTTAACCATTTTTCCCCTCTTTGCATGTGTGTTTACAGGTCTTCTAGGCAGATTTTTCAAGGAGAGAGGTGTTGAAAAGTGGTCAATAAGTCATCAAATTCAACATAACCCTAATAGAAGCTTGGAGACCTCTTTCAGCCCGTTTTCTGCAGATTCAAATCTGATAACCCAACAATCAGAAAAGTATAGATCAGGACCCATAGAGTTGACCTTTGACTTTATAGATTTATATAGGTGGACTGATTCACCATCTTTGGCAAATGAGTTCCACTGCCAAGATGGAAAAAAGAGTTTTTGGAAGTTCTGTGTTCCTAGCATCCTGAAACATGTTTCGGTAGATTTTACCATAAACGGGACTAATTTTCCATCTATGGCAAATGAGTCCCAGTGCGCTTCAACAGTAAATTTTGTAGCATTCCAGAATCTTCCCAGATCTTCTTTCAGTTTCCAAGTGCACCCCGATCAGTTTCATTCAATTTTGTTCTTGTTTGTTTATGTTTCTAGTTCATGTTTGCATACAACATTGTGTTTTCCAGCACTTTGCATTTCTTAGTTTTGCATTCATAATCAATAGCTTTTGTTCTTTTTTTGCATTTAGATCATCTCATCTAGGAACATTACACCCACATCACATCAATCTTTGAATGTGAACATCGCATTTTGGCCCAAATCTTTATCCTTTTAGGTGAAAAACCCTAGAAGGATCATAAAACATTTGGGTGCCAAAATATTTGTTTATAGATCTCCCTAAAGTACCTTGGATTCTTATGGGGGAATTTAATATGGTTGAGAATAAAGAGGCAAAGGAAGGAGGTAAGGAGGTTCTTTGGAAATGAAATGAGTTGTTCTTTTGGTCTAAAATGAAAACAATTCTCAATATCAAGGACCTACTTGAAAAGATTATAAGCTCCAAGAAGAATATTTGGTTCCCCTAGTGTAGCAACCAAGTCCTTGGAAAGAGAGTGTATTTGAGGTTGGACAGAGTTTATGTCAATGTAAACTCTTTTTATTTCATAGAGGTGGTGGATGAATATCCAGTAAAAGTAATTTCTTCCATGATGTCAAATTATTTTCCCATCAAATCTTGGATTAATTTTAAAAGAAGTAACAATAATATTTGATGCAAAAAAATTATGTTGTTCATGTTGAATGTTCTTCTATTACAATATAAAGAGTGTATTAACAAGTTCCTCTATTGTGTCTCAACCATTGAAAGATAGGAAAAGACAACTATTTCTTAGAATGAAGTTTGGAAGGTTGTACGAAAGAAAAGGGCTCTCGACATGAGGAGAAAAGAGAATATTCTTGAGGAGAGGTTGTTGGAGTTAGAATATAACATGTAGCAAGATAGATTAAACAATATGGTCCACAATGAATTGATTGAAACTAAACATCAATTAAGATTCCTACATGGCCTTAAAAATAAAGGTGCCAAGATCAGAGCCAAACTTACTTGGCTCAAAGAAGGAGATAAGGGGACTGAATAATTTTTCAATATTCTTAAAGGTAAACATAATAAGGTTAAAATTGGTCCCATGGAAGAGAAGGGTTTAACAAAGGATCCAAGTAAGGTTGAGGAAGCATTCTATAGTTTTTACAAAAAAAAACTCATTTGAGGAAGGTAATTCCAATCTTGCTACTAATTTTTTTTTAAAGAAACATCCCTTTGAAGCTTGAAGATTGTGATAGAGAGGAGCTCAATAAAAACATTGATAAGGATGAAAATATTAGAGAAATTAACTCTTTTAAATCCAGAAAGTCCCCTAGACCTAGTGGCATCCATATTGAGTTCTATAAGAAGAATAGTAATTGGGTTGTCGATGACCTCTTAGAGGTGTATGAAGAATATTTTGACAAAGGAGTCGTTTGGCCTAGTATAAACAAATGGTTAATTAAGTTTTTGCTTAAGGAGGGTGACAAGGTCTTGATAAATAATTGGAGGTTGATTACCTTATTGAACTCTTCATATAAAATTCTCACCAAGTTGTTTGCACTAAGGCTGACAAAAATCTTGGTGAAAATTATTTCAGTCAATCAAACAATATTTATAAAGGGAACATATATTTTAGAGCACAAATTACCAATTAGGAAAGCATCAATTGGGCTAAACATTCTAAGCAAAAGGTTGGTATAGTGTTGTTGGATTTTCAAAAGGATTATCACAAAATTGAGTGGGGATTTGTTCTTGCTATGTTAGAAGCTTTTGGCTTCCAATACACATTCTGTAAATGGGTCAAAGTGATTTTTTGTGATGCCTCCACCAAATTGATACTAATTGAGCGGTTACTTTGTATTTTTATGATTTAAAAATCTATTAGATAATGGTTCCATTTAGCCCCAGAGTTATTTGTTATTACAGTTGATGTAGTTCAATATATATTGAAGACTAATATTATTAATCCTCTAATTAGAGGGGTTAAACTTCCAAATGAATTTGATATTATGAGTGCCCAATTTCCATATTATATTTCCTTATTCTTAGATGTAAATAAGAGTAACTTCAATAATATGCTAAGTAGGCTCAAGATATTTTTTGAGGCTTTTGACGCAAAAATTATTGATCATAAGTTCATCATTCTTGGATGGAATGATGCCCCTCCTATTTGGTTGGTTGGTTCTAATTCGCAATGAGGGGTCCAAACAAAATTGTTAGGCATTTGGGTTATCCCATTCTATGTTTAACCCTCTTTGAAATAAATGTGAGAGTGGATGTTCAAGAAAAAATGTTCAAAAGCAAGAATGTTAAATGGCAAACCCATCTAATTTCCTTTGCTAGCAGGTTTCAGGATTTTTAGAAATTTCTTTCATCCTATAGCATATACTTCACTTCTTCTTGGTTTTTTATCAACTATCAAATCGATAAAATTCAAAAATTGGTTAGAGATGTCTTTGGGGGTCTTTGTCTTGAAGACCTTAAAATGCAAGGCATTTCATTGACTACTAAGTGGATTTTGAAATCTTTTGGTGGGGATGAACTATGGAAAGTTTTGGCTAGGGATAACATTGCATTATCCAAACCTAAAAAGGAAAATGTTGGCTTGTTTTACACCCACATGAGTTATTTTGTTGATAAAATAGCTATTACTCCTTTCAGATCCAATGTGTTCGGCAATATATAGAGAGCTTAGGAAAGCATTAAGTACTTGATTAGAAATAAAGATGCTTTTTCTAGGATTGATAAGATATTTTTTGCTTATAGATCTATTTGGTCGAACTTGCATTGGAATAACAAGTCATTAGCCTTAACGCAAGGTTCCTCTACTAAATATTGGGTGTCAAAAAATATTCACAATTTTAGTAGTATTTTGAGTGGGTGTAAACTCAAAAGGTGGGATCTTTTGAAGAATAAATTTGGTATCTCAAATATGCAAAGAATTTTTTTAGTCTTGAAAAGAACCTTCTTTAGTGTTAATTTCCTTCTAGTATTGAAATAGAATACAAATATCTTTGGAAAAATTCAGTGGTTAGATAATATGGTGTTGGAAAAATGACCTCCAAAAATATCTATGGTTTACTAGTGGACACAAAAGAGGTTTTAAACAAAATTCATAGCAACTGAAATCTAGGAATGTTTGACATTGATTTGTCCTCTAATCTTAAGTATTTATTGTTCTTTGTGTGTAAACCCAAGAAAATATGTTTTAGAAGGTTATTGATTTTAAAGAAGCTTGTTGTTTTAATTGTAATTATAATTTTGGTTTTCTTATTAATCAGTGTAGCCTTTGTAATAGAGATGAATCATTTGAGCATCTATTTTTTGAATATCCCTTCTCTTTCAAGTTGTGATATTTTTTGGCAATTTTTTGAGCTAGGCTAATAGGGATGGATTTAATTGGGCAAAGGTTTCTTTGGTTATGTTAAAAAAATTTGGTTCTTGCTAACTTGTGATATTTTTTGGCATATCTGGAAAGCAAGGAATGAAGAGTTGTTTCATTCTACTCGAAGGCATCCTACTGACTCTCACCATGAGCTCATGATGTTTAATATCATGATGCAAGTTTCTATGATCATTGAAATTCTGAAAGAGAGGTTTATGATCTTGCTCGAAGAGGGCCTTACTTTAGTCTACAAGAAGGATATTGTGAGTGCACACTTTTTTCCACAGGAAAGGAAAAACTTGGATGAGAATGACCTTCAAGTGCTAAAAGATTATATGGATAAAAAAAATTACAAGAATGAGAAGGAGAAACCAATGGGTTTCAAAAGGAATTATAAGAAGTTTGTGGATTTTGTGCCAATTGTGAAGGATCTAAGCCTTGAAGATGAAGTCAAACCTATTATTGGCACAAATGATATCATTTTTAATGAAAATGGTAGTAACAAAAATTTCTATTGGGAATAAGATGATAATGTTTTCATGTTTTAGTTTCCTTCTAGACTATTTTTTATATATGTTGGAGTTGTTTTTATAATCATTTTATGACTTGTGACCTTATGTCCTGGTTGGGATGATCGTATGTTGGTTGGTGCTTACACCACATATTGTATTTGATCCTTGTACTTTTGTTCCTCTATCTCTAATATAATATATATATATGTTGTACTTTTAAAACTAACCAAAATTGAGCATGAATGTGATTAACATCTCGCCTACAATAATTAAGGAGTTATAAGAATTTTATTTTGTGAAACATATGATGAATAATATATTATTCAAAATCTTGTATTTCAAAAGAGTTCAATAGATGTGGTGACATTTTATTTTTAAAATAATGCATGCATAAAATTAATTCACATGATTTTGGACAACAATTAATGAATGTGAAGAGGTTTAACATTGTTCAATATTCGTTAAAGCATGGAAAAATTGGAAAATGTTATGATTTGGTAATACAGAAAAGTAGTGTGCATTCATTCATCATAAAATTCAAGAGTAATATTGTGTACAACTATGTGAAACACTCTTAATATGTTTGGTGTCTCGACGAAAATTTTTGCATATGTAAAAATATATTTCCAATTGGAACTATACTTTTGATGGTTGAATTTGCAGAAAGCTACACTCTTAATCCACAAGAAAAAATTCAATCTCAATATTATAATTTACTACATGGTCAATTGTCTTCATAGTATATACAAACACATAGATGATAATACAAAAGATGATAAAAAAAATTTGAAGGAGTCCTTTCTATTTGAGTGATAACCAATTGCATTCATCAAATAAATCTAGATAACACAATGTTTCACATAATTAGACAATTACATAGGATGATTAAAAAATTATTGATTTTTTTATTGGCTATGAAGATCCCATAAAGAAAATAGTGTCCAACATGTTGAAGGGGGGGTGAATCAATTGTACATTAAAATATCAAAACCCTCATAAACATTCAAATCCACATCAGCTTAATTAACCCTCACCAATTGAAATCAATGACAACACAAACATAAGCGTGTTGACATCAAAGACAACACCAACTAGTCAAACCTGCAAAAATCGCCCCCTTTGTCATTGATGGAAACACATGATGTGAAAAACCATCAACAAAAAACATAATAGCTCTGATTACCAACACACTGCTCCATCATACTCTCCTTTACTTTCTCTCCCTTTCTTTTCCACATTACTCTCTCTCTCTCCCTTTCTCAACTGATCTTTTTCACATTGCTTCCTCTCTCCCTCTTTGACATCAATGGAAAAGGGAAACACATTTGCATCTCTTTCCCCCTTTGACATTAAACATACATACTTTCTCTCTCCCCCAAAGGCAATACCTATAAGGGAAAACAATTGCTCTGCAACAACCTTTTCCTTTTTACTGCTTTGCATACTCCCCTTGATTGCAACAACCAACAAAACACTACCTACTCCCCCTAAGAAGTAGCCTCCAAAATCAGTCCAAAACAAAGAATGAATCTTGAAATCCATTGGACTGAATATCCATATGCATCTAGTTCAAAGGAGGGGTAATAACCCCCAACTTCTCCCATAGATACTCAAAAGTATCCTTAGGAAGAGCCTTAGTGAATATATCAGCAACCTGATCTTTTGTAGGCACATACTCCAGTTTCACTTCATTATATGCAACCTTCTCTCTCAAAAATTGATACCGGATTGAGATATGTGTTGTCCTTGAGTGCATCACCAGATACTTTGAAATGTTAATAGCACTTGTATTATCACAAAAGATAGAAATTGGTTCATCATATACAACTATGATATCCTTCAAAGTTTGCCTCACAACACCTATGTGCAACAATATTTTGTTGCAATATATTCTACCTCTATAATAGATAAAGACATTAAATCTTGCTTCTTGCTTAGCCAAGATACCAATCTACATCCAAGAAAGAATGCACATCCACTTTTACTTTTCTTGTCATCCACACAACCTAACCAATCTGTATTTGTATAAGTACTCGAAGAAAAATCAATATCCTTTGGATACCACAAGCCATGTTCCGAAGTGTCCTTCAAGTATCTGAATATCCTTTTCACTGCTACAACATGTGACTCTCTAGGATCTTCTTGAAATCTAGCCACAAGATAAACTGCATGCATGATACCCAATCTAGTAGAAGTTAGATATAGCAATCCTCCAATCATTGATCTATATTTGCTCTGATCAACCTTAGGAGATTCATTATTCTTACTTAGCTTGCAACCAATAACCATAGGAGTACATACTAGTTTAGAATCTTCCATTCCAAAATTATTAAATATTTCCTTGATATACTTTGATTGTGAAATGAATATACCTTTCTTTGTCTGAATAATTTGAAGTCCATGGAAGAAATTCATCTCCCCAAACATAGATATCTCAAACTCTTTTTGCATCTCTTCTACAAATCTCTTGCACAGCTTCATTTTCTCCAAAGATTATATCATTAACATACACAACCACAATCAAGATTTGATTTTTTTTCAACTTTGAAATAAAGATTACTATTTGTGGTACTTTTATTGAATCCTTGCCATATCAAGTACCTATCCAACATTGCATACCAAGCTTTGGGAGCTTGCTTCAATCCATATAATGCATTTTTCAATTTGCAGACCATATCTAGTTTTTCTAATAATTGAAATTCTTTTGGTTGTTCAATGTATACTTCTTCCAACTCACCATTCAAGAATGTAAACTTCACATTCATTTGATAAACCTTGAAATCCTTGTGTTGCAAAAGCCAAAAACATCCTGATAGCTTCCATTCTTTCCACCAGAGCAAATGTCTCCTCAAAATATATTCCTTCTACTTGTGAGTAGCCCTTACACACAAGTTTTGCCTTGTTCTTACCACTTCTCAATTCTCATTCAATTTGTTCTGGAATACCCACTTAGTTCCAATTACATTCTTGTTTGTTGGTCTTGGGACAAGTTTCCAAATCTGATTCTTCTCAATCTACATTAGTTCTTCTTCCATAGCCTTGATCCAATACTCATCCTCGCATGCTTCAATCACTATTTTAGATTCAACTTTAGAAAGTAAACATAGGTTTACCTGTTCTTCAGCAGCTTTTCTTGTCAACACACCTTTGCTTTTGTCACCAATGATCTGATCTTCAGAATGATTCTTTTGCACATACTTAGGGTTTTAGAGATTCTTTTCGGAGCTTCTTCCTCTTCAATCTAAACTTCTTTCTCCTTACCTTCATCTCTGTCATTTTCTCTACAAGAGGACTCATCTGATTCATATCCATCTATCACCATTGAGTTCTTTTGTAAGTCTTCATCCACTTTGACACTTGCACTCTCAACAATCTTCTTCAACCTCTTGTTGTAGCACTAGTAAGCTTTGCTTCTTTTAGAATATCCAAGGAAGATACCTTTATCATATCTTGTATCGAACTTTCCTAAGTTTTCATCTCTTCTAATATAGCACTTGCTTCCAAACACTCTGAAATATTTGACAATAGGAATCCTTCCATACCACAAACCATAGGGAGTCTTTACACTATTTTCTCTTGCTTGAACTCTATTAAGTATGTAGACAACAATATGAATTGCTTCTCTCCAGTGGACTTCCAGTAGGTTTTCCTCTTTCATCATTGTTCTTGCATCTTCCTGAACAATCATGTTTTTTCTTTCAACCACTTCATTCTATTGAGGAGTCCTAGGGGCAGATAAATGCCTATTTATTCCATGATTCTCACAAAAATTGTTAAACTCATGGGACGTGAATTCTCCACCTCTTTCAGACCTCAAACACTTGATTTTCATGTTCATTTCATTTTCAACCATAACTTTGAATACTTTAGACTTATCTAGAGCTTCTGATTTTTCTTTGAGAAAAGTAACCCATGTCATTCTAGAATAATCATCAATCAATAGCATGAAATACCTGTCACCTTGAAGAGTTCTTACTCTGGTAGGACCACAAAGTTTTGTATCCACCAGCTCCAACAGTCTGGTAGTAGATTGTTCTTTGACTTTGAAACTTCTTGCTTGCTTCCCAATTTGACATTCCTTACAAACAACATTGATAGGTTTTGTAATCCTTGGTAGATCTCTCACAACTTGAACTAAATTGATCCTCACTAGGCTATCAAAATTAATGTGACACATCTTTCTATGCCATACCCAACTTTCATTAATTTGAGTCATAAAGCAATGACCATCAACAAGCTGATAAACATTTTCATATGTCCTTCCAGCAGCAACCACAGTTTCAGAGCCTTTTTTGATCTCACATCCATCATCCTGAAACATAAGATTATATCCTTTGCTACACATTTTTCCAAAACTCAAAAGGTTGTTTTAAACCCTTAACATAAAGAACATCATCTGTATTATGCTTTCCATCAAAACTGATAGAACCTTTTCCACATATCTTAGCAGATGAATCATCGCCAAACTTAACTAGGCCTCCATATTTCTCAAGTCTAACAAACATACTTTTGTCACCAGTCATATGACTTGAGCATCCACTAGCAATGATCTAGCATTCCTTCTCATCTCTAGCATGAAAAGCAGTCACCATAGCATTATGACCTGCTTCCAGAGCACTTTCCTTCAGATATCTCTTAGAGTTAGCAGAATTAGATTCAACTTTCATAGCCATGAACAAGCATTCATTATCCCCATCATCCCCGTAGTCAGATTCATCATCAAATATACTTGCACCTTCTCTAAAATAATAGCTTTTCTATATTGCTTTACCTTTGTTTTCTTTGCTCCTGTCATTCAAAGCTTTGTTTAGACATCTTGAAGCATAATGACCTGTCTTACCACAACTGAAACATTTGAAAGGTAATGTACCTATATATTTACTAGTACCCTTTTTCATTCTCACAAAATTTGCTTCTACATCATCAAGATCTTGATCTAATTCCTCAATATTCTCTAATTTTTCACCCTTAAAAGCAATCTCAACTTTTGCATTACTTGGACCAAATTCTCTCATTTCAAAAGAAGATAAGGCACCATACAATTGATCTCTAGAATATTTGCTTAAATCCTGAACTTCCTCAATAGCATAAACTTTGTGACTATAAGATTTAGGAAGAGCTCTCAGTACCCTCTTTACCACTTCTTTAAGTTTCCCACCAAAACCTTTGATAGAATTGACAACTTCATCCACCTTCTACATGTAGCTTGTAATGTTTTCATCTTCAGACATCCGCGGGTTCTCAAATGTGATATTTAGATTTTGCATCTTAGCTTGCTTGACTTATCACCTCCTTCATAAATACTTTCCAAATTTGTCCAAATATCTTTAGTAGATTTCAAACTCATAACTTTAACAAGCTCGGTGTTAGAAAGACCACTTAAAAGAGCATACCTTGCTTTACCATTGTTCTCATAGGCTTTGATCTCATCATCAGTACTCAGACCACCAATAGGCATAGTATATCCAATCTCAACAGACTTCCAAACTCCAAATCCAAGAGATACCAGGAAACCTTCCATCCTTTTCTTTCAAAAACTATAGTCTAATCCATCAAACAAAGGAGTGTCCCTCTTGTGCGCCATCCCAGATCTACCTCAAGCAATTAAGCTTTCTTCCAAAGAACCTTGCTCTGATACCAATTGTTAAATGCACAAGACAACTAAGAGGGGGGTGAATCAATTGTATATAAAAATATCAAAACCCTCATAAACATTCAAATCCATATCAACTTAATTAACCCTCACCAATTGACATCAATGACAACACAAACATAAGCCTATTGACATCAATGATAACACCAACTACTCAAACTTGCAACACAACATATGTGGATCTTATTTGAAGTTGGGCATGGTAAAGTAGAGCATAATTGCAAAGAGATTATAATAGGGAGTAGCTAAAAAAATTTGATGCAGCAAAATTTAAAAATGCATATGCAATTGTGGATTGGTATAATACAAAAAAAAAAAAAAGTATAGGATCAAGTGAAAACTCAAAATTTTGATGTTTCTCTTGGTTAGTTGAGGAAGAAAATATTCCTTCCCTACATGATTGTAAGACAATTATTGGATCAATAAAATTACATTCATTTAAAAGTTCAAATGCAAGTGCATGGACTATGTGGACTAGGGAGCTTTCCTTTTTGTTAGCTTTATATTGTAGGTGAGTGAGAATCATGTGAAAATATAAAATGAGTTAAAAAATGAACATAGATCTCTAACAACTATACAAACACATAATATTGAATCCTATAGTTTGTATTTGTCTATGAGTAATCAGCTTGTGGCTACCTTAACTCTTAAATAAGTTGAATAATCATTATTATAATCATATATAGGTAGTTAGGTCATCGTAATAGTTATAATTAAGTATCTAATTTAGCCTTGATGATAGCCAAAGCATGATTAAGTATATAAGAGCTAGTGGCTAGTTATTATCGTCATATTAAGTATTTTGTTCATATTGAAGACTATTGGAGGTATCCTTCTCGAAGTCGATTAGGAGGTTTCCAATTGAAGTGGAATATTATTGAAGACAAAAGAAAAACAAGGAACACAAAGATTCAAAGTGAATAATGGAACCTTTTACCTTATTTCTTCTTTGCTCCTTTGATTGACGAAAAGTGGAGAGCACCCAATAGCTCCACTTGATGTGCTCTTTGTGATGGATTTATTAGCAAAATGTGACTACTTAGTAAACTAGCAACATGACATTGGGATTAGGATGATAGACCAAGAAAATGAAAATATAAGGATATGATGAGGGTGGATATTAGAAAAAGGAACATCATGTATTTAGAATATGGATAGATGATTAAATGAGAAGGGAATGCACTTAATTATAGATTTTCCTTGAGGAAAATCAAGGGCCACGATGTATTGATTAATTGATGGCTAGTATTTTAGGTTAAGGAAGGGATGGATTAAGTTGTAGTCAAGTGAAAAATGTCCCATGAAGTGTAATAATAGGTGTGCCCATACATGTGTGAACACTATGACATGTCAGAGGTAGGGTGGCTACACATGTGTGAAAAACATGCTCACACATGTGTGAGAAAGGTAATAGGCCTAGATTATTAGGACAAAGATGATGTTGAGGCTTGAGAGGGTTTCAAGCTTGCAAGTGTGCATGCTCACACGTGTGAGAAAGGAGTGGGGTGAGTAAGCATGCTCAATATTAAGAGTAATTTGGACACACGTTAGATGATGATAGAGTTTAGATTTTAATCTATGTAAATAGATTATTGGATAGGATTAAAACTTGGTGGTTGGGGATATTGTAGAATTAAATAGTGGAGGAAATATAAATGACTATTAATTAGCTTAGATCAATTAATTAAGTAGGTATTAATTAATTCATTTAATGAAGGATTTGGGAGATAAGGCCAAATTTAATTAAATAAATGTAAAATTTATTTTATAAAAGGTGAGGGATGAAGGTAAAAGATGAACTAATTAATTTATTAATTAATAATTGTTTATTTAATTAATGGCTAGGATAGGGTAAAGTCAAATGTGGTCAATATGGATAAATTTAGGTGTCCAATTATTACCAAGTATTTATAACATATTTCCTAGTATATTCTTCTATTGTGCAAGTTGTTTCATTACAAGTGGTATTAGAGCATGAATATTGTACCATGAAGACAAGAAATAAGGTGATTTTTAAAAAAAATTGGAGATCATTTTGGGAACTGCGTCTCTCTCATTTTAGTTGACTTTTTCTTTATTTTTTGAGGGTTAGTCCAAGATATATTTGACCTGCTTAGTCCCTGATTTGAAGTCAATTAGAGAATGATTAAAGTATTTATTGCAAAACTAGGGTTTCTACCAATTTCACTATCAGGGCTGTAATGCAATGATTTTTTAATTTATGGAGGATGGAACAAAGACACATTTATCCACATATTATATTATTTTAAGTAATCTAGAGGAGATTTGAGGAACTTATTACAAAATTAGGTTTTCCAAAAATTTACTCTCCAAGCTACAATTTAATGAATTGCTTGGAGATTTTTTCTACAAGGAAAGATATAAGCCCAAGCAAGTTACAATAAAAAATTAAAAACTTCAAAAAATCTTCAAAAAAAATATTGAAAAGTTGAAAAAAAATGAAAAATTTACTCATCTTTGATGGTTAAATCTTCTTTGTACAACTATTTCCAACCTGTTGGTGTAGGTTGAACTCCCCCTTAGCCCTCACCTTCAAAAAATAAATGAACCAACCTTCAAAACCCAACAATGGCAGCTTGGAGTCCACTGATCCTACACCCTTCCACAATGGGCTTTGACCCTCCTACTTTGGACTCTAGCACCCCCCGTTCATCTGTGGACTTGCACTCCTGCACACTTGGAGACTTGGAGGTCCTTCTGGCGGCTAACCCTACCGATTTTCATATCCCAAAATGTTGCATTGAGGATGTCTTTGCGGGGGTTGGGTGTCGCTCCCTCATTGTCAGATGCATATGCAAACGCTCACCTGTGGATCTATTCATTGCCTAGATGGAATCATCCTAGAGTTCTATACCCACCCCAAAAATTGATATTCTAGATTTTGGCTTCTTTCTCCTTTGTTTTGCTACTTTGGAAGACTACAACTTTGTGGTGCAAAATGGTCACTAGTTTTATGGTCAGGCTGGACTATTCATCTCATCGTGGTCTCCCTTCTTCAATCTCGCTGCCGCTAAAATCACCACCATTCCTATTTGGATCAGATTGTACCACCTCCCCCCTATCATGCGGACTCTTGAACTGATTTCCAAGTTGATTGATCAGATTGGCTCCTTCATTATGTTGGATGTTGATCCTGGGGTGACTCTTCACATATACACCAGAGTTTGTGCAATCATCAATATTTCAAAACCGGTGCATCATTCTATTCTAATTCACTCTTCCCATGGTGTTTGAACCCAATTTTTAACTACGAAGGCCTTCCCTTTAGATGTTTCTGTTGCAACATGATCAATCACAAGGTTCTGAGGTGCTCTGTTACCAAGCATATTGCTTCCAGAAAGTTCAGCCTGAAGCGATGGATAAGAAAGCTAGGCTCCCCTAATGAGGATTTTGTTTGGCAAAACCAAGGAAAATTCTCTGCTCCTCTCAGGGAGCCTTGCCCTATTCCTACGGAACAGGCTGCTACCTCTCCTCCTGTGGTCGCAACCCCTACTCAGTAGTTGGGCATCCCTTCCTCTACTTTGGCCCCACCTTCCTCTTAGCCTGTTGAGGACCCTTTGGGCACTACGCTAGATGGTGAGGATGTTGGTGGGGATCTGGACCCTAGGGGTTCTTACCCATTCATGGATAATTTGGATGATGATTTTGTTGACTTCATGGATGATTTCATTGTTCCAATTAAAGAATGCTCCATTGCTCAAACTGCTAGTGCCATATCTAAACCAAACATTCCAAAAAAGAGTAAACCAAAAGGGCACAAATCTGAGGCTAAAAGGCTTCGTATTGAAGGTCGTGAAGTGGTTGATGAAGGTACCCAATGGACTATCGATGACCTCCTCACTAGGAGCAAGAGGAAAGTGTTAGCAACAAAGGCTAAGTGAGCTGCTTTCAATTGATGCTTGATCTTGTTGGATTTTTGTCACTTGCTTATGTTTGGTTGTGAGTCTCTTCTTTATCATATGCCCTTTTTGGGGTTTTGAGTTTACCCTAGGTCTATATGGTCTCTTCAGCGTTTTTATGCTCAATCCTTCTATTAAATTTGTTATATAATGGGTGTGGGCCCTAATCCCACTATTTAACTATTGAAAAAACACAATTTTTAGCCCTTTGTGTTAGTCAAATGAGTTGCAAACATGATAAAACCCTCACTTTAGGGTGACCAATGTCATTGGGAACTGTTTTGGATTAAAAAATTGTCTTTTTTTATGTTTTAAAATGTTTTTTAGCCCCATGGACTGCGGGTATGCTAGGGTTCTCTGGGTATGCCCAAGATATCACTCAAAGCGCACGGGCGGTATCCAAGGGCGCACCCATAAGGGTCCAAGACCTGTACCAGACCCACATGGGCACAGCAAGCTAATTTGAAGAACCCGGTAACATTTTTTTTCCCTGAAATTTTAATGTTGTTTTCTATTGAAGTATTACCCAAATTTTTACTTTTTTAGGCGCCATCCTTCCTAGTTTCCAATACTCCTTATTCTTGAATTTGCTAATACCCTTTTTCATATTTTATCAATCCTTGATGCAACATTGATATTTCAACATTTCTATCTATTGATCACTTGTTTTTCCCTAAACATGGGTGCCTTGCTTGCGCTGAAACATGACCTAAAAGCTCTCCAACAAAGACAGAAAAATCTCACAAACAGACCTTAAGAGAATATGATAAGATATCATCCATCTAGAGCACTGCTCAATTTGCTACATATAACTCCACTACCTCAACAGTGGCCAGTAATTAAAAAACTTGGTCTTGGTACCGCAAGGCAAATCAGTTCAATATTAACAGAGTGATTTAAATTTCTAATACGATCCATGTCATAGAACTTCACATGACCTATACGTCTATCATGCAACAAATTTGATATTTCTAGTAGCGAATCTTTTATTCTGTGTTAACCTGTTTCTCCCCCCGGACCCCTTGTACCTGAGCCCAGTTCAAACCAGGTACACATCCTCTGCTGGTTTGAGTATCAAGATTCAAAATGACCCAGTTTCCTCTTTTGTTGGTGCCCTACCCAGGTCCATTCTGGGTTTGTTTAGGACAAACCTGGGTCATACCCAGGTCCCTAAATGCCTTGAAAAAAAATCACATTTTTGACATGATAAGTAAAAAGAAAAAGTAAAACCTAATATTTTCTTTTTTATACAATTTTTGAACAGACATACTCAAGCCATACCAAACCTACGTCAAAAAAAATTGGCCAACTGCCATACCTTTACAAGCAACTTTGTCATAGATAGATGGCCAATACAGATTTTAATAGTAGAGAACATAATTATAATTTATTTGACTTCTTAGCAAAATCGTGTGGACGAGAATGCCTGACATGCTGTAGATACCCAATTCAAATATTCCTTCTTAACAATTAACTCTAAGATTGCTTGGCATGCTGAAGACATACAGTTCATATTCCTTCTTGACAAATACTTGTGACTAAGATTGCTTGACATGCTGTAGATATACAGTTCAAATACGCTTGCTTAATAAACAAGTTAACCACACTGTTAAGTACTAACAGCTTAAGAATCGCTTTCTATCTGCAGAGGATAAACCTGTAGGTTTAGAGGGACTTAAATTAATCTACTTAGAAATTCAGAAACATCCAATCTTTCACAACAATTGGTAATTGAATTGGGCACAGAAAACATTGATATTACCAAAATTCGGTGGCAATTATCAATTAAACAACCATATTATAAACTAAGAAATGGATTATAAATCAAGAGACTTATCTCAACCACCGTTAAGTCTTTTATAATACTTTTCTCAAAGGCTACATACAGGTTTCCGGTTAGGCTAGCCAATTCCTGAATGTTAAATACCTTCCCTTGAAAAGAGAAACAGCATCAAAGCCTTCATTTGAATTTGTTTCATTAACATTTCCATTTAAAAAGGACAGCTGACAGTGGAATGGATAAAACATGAAAATATTAGCTACATGAAATTACAGAATTAAAAGCATTACTCTCATGCTTAAAGCCTGTTTCCTTGAAAAAATCTTTTAAGCTTAAATAGACAAATTCTTTCAAATTGAATAGGAAATTTCTTGAGTCATAATTATTAGCATTATACACCTATCAAGTTAGATTAATTCAAATTCGGTTAGAAACTAAGAACTCCCAGTTAAATTCAAACCGAGAGTTTGCATAAATGATAAATCAGAAAAACAGGAGAACTTTGATGTGTACACCATTTGAGAGTTAAAATTTATCAGAATTCATTTCCCAAATTTCCCACATGACCAAAATTCCTGGGAATTTCCAAAATGAGTTGAAGATCTAAGCTATACTCTTGAGTTTCCAAGCTTCCGTTCAAATAGGCGTCGTAGGAGGTACACTTGAAGAAGGCTAACGCCTATAAGAGCCACTGATTCAAAGAATGCTTTATGAATGACCCTTCTGCTCATTGTCTCATTTACTGCAGCATGAGATAAATACATATTAGTACTCAATACATTCCCCTAAGACAGATGTCTCTGAAGCTTTTATTTAGGAGATATTGATGTAAATTATTATGTCCAGAGGAAAGGCACACAATAGAAATTAGTACATTTAGGTTTTGAAGGTGAAGGTCAATTATAACATACTGATTGCTTGACGTTCAGTTTGAGCCTCAAGCCAATGCTGCTCAAATTGTACCGTATAGAGGGCTTCTTCTAATTTGGAAATTTGTTGCATCAAAGGATTAAAATGATCTGCATAATTCCCATAGATAATTGCAAACTGGTTGAGCTTGACAGGTAAGCAAAATACAGTAAATATTGTTATTTAAAACTATTTTATTGCCAAGAAAATATTTTAAAATATTAGAGAAGTGCACCACAAGAATACAAATGTATTTCAAATTTTCAACAACTTACCATCTTTCACATGCTCCTCATAGTACGGAATATGGCCAACATGTATATCAAAATCAATAGTTTCATGGTATGGAGATTTGTTAGAAAAGCAAAAGTGATAAAGTCCTTGACTGTGTGCCACAAACTCAAACTTATCCTCTGACTTGTCACGTGAATCATGAACTTGCTCGCCAGAAGGAGCTTTTACCTGACAATATTCCACATGTCAAACACTGAATTGATCCCAATAACATTATAAAGTTGAATTATGCTACAGATTAGGTATTCATTTAACTAAATTGCAAGCTAAGAGAATTAATTGAATGCTTTTTGAAGAATACGTAGCATCAATTCACAATAGTATGATTCACACTCCTCTTAGGAATCATAGTTATTTTAATGTCAATCACGAAAGAACTTTGAAAGGCATGGGCAACAGCTGCTCAGAATCTGCCACTAAAGTATATGAACATTGATTTCATCAAATGAGAAACAAGTGCCCAGTCAAGAAACCCAGTTAATTTCAACTCATATGCTTTACAATATAGAATGTTGGTATCACCATAACTTATTCACCTTCAATCCAATGAACTAGAGACCTGAAAGGTAAGGCGAGTTGAAGTAATTAGTTTTCTTTTAAAGAAAGCAACTAATTTGAGTATTGAGTGCATACATAATCAGTCTCCTTCAGCTTAGTGCCAGGAGAGATACCTGTTCCATAAAAATCACCCAGTGCTTGCACATTCCCTCATCCCTTCTTCCATACTTCCAAGGAATAAAACCTTGGTGGGTTCTTTAGTACACATTTTTATCTAGCTTTCAGACTTCATCACATTAGTGAGGTAATCAGTTTTGAAATTGTTTCCTTGATTTGACTTTGCTCATTATCACCCACATTGATAGGTGAAACCTGCCCTATTTTAGCAACAACAGCATCCCTTAAAGTAAATTTTTATGAATGAGTGTGGAGATTGATCCCAGAGCCTACCATTATTTACGCTTTAACCTTTACTCTGATGAATCCCATAAAATTGAAATCTTAGTGTGTACGGATCAAGAAGTTCTCAAAGGTGTTTTGTGTTTGAGAATATAGTTACTCTGCACATGACAGAAACATCCCTAGAGGGCCTATCGGTACACTGGTTTAACTATTAATTCTTGAAATTATATCATACTAAGCAACATAAATTTTTCCAACCTTTCAAAGCAGTAAAGAATTTTCATACAACACACAAGCAGTTCTGCCAATGACTGTAAAGGTTTGTGAGTAATGTAGCCTACATTAGCAAAAAATGAAAAGGCAAAACCCATGCCACACTAACAAAAGAGTGAAGGTTCTTGCATTGTTTTTTATCCAGATCCCCCAAGCAAACCCTGACATCTGGAAAGTAAAAGGAAATGCCAATATGCAGAAATGCAACTTCCCTTGGCTTAATATAACTATAGGCAATGGGGTAAACTGAAAAGAATTTATAAACATTGAGGTGTGTTGGCGTTACAATTTGCACCTTTGGAGTGCGTATTGGCAATGGACAGCTATGCACAGTATTAACTGCTCTTCAAATTAGGAGGGGAAGCTCCCTCTTTTGCTGTTATGCGTAAAAAGTAAATCAATCTAAGTTCCTATCTTTTTTACTCAGCTGGTAGAGGCACAAGGTTATAAAACCATCTGCATTGCAGCTGAGGTTTTTCTGGTTTCGTAGATCTCAACTACAACTAGGCTAAAACTTAATATCTGTCCTATTTCCTCAAGAAAAATCAGAGCAAGAGGAATTAGGAGCAATTGGGAATGGTTGACGATAAACTATATCTCAGGATTTCCAAGGAGACGAGGTGTTCTGTCCAAGGCGTAGGCTGAAATAAAGGTTATTGGAAACAACATCAAACGGCAAGCTAGATCTCAGAATTCCCAAGGAGGCGAGGTGCTCTGTCCGAGGTGTAGACTGAAATTAAGATTACTAGAAACAACATTAAATGATAATCCTGATCTCTAAATTCCCTTGGAGGCAAAGTGCTATGTCCGAGGTGTAGATTGAAACAAAGATTATAAAAACAAGTGTTGATAAACCTTGAAACTTTGGATCAAAGGATCATTGCTCTTTTGATTTATTTCTTCAAACTAGATTAATGATTACACAAATATTCGGGACAGCAAATGGTACGAAATCATACAAAATGCGATCAGCCAAACAACTCTTAGACAAAGAGTGAACCAATATTGACTTGCAAGCTTGATGACTTAACGGCACAGCAATTTTGTAGTAATAAAAGTTAAACAATAATGAGCAAGGTTGCTCTTATTTATAGAAGCTCAAAGGAGTAGGGAACCCTAAAATCTCCTTGAGTTAACATTCAGTTCTTGCCAATCTGCAAGATTTATTCCTATATCTAAATGCAGGTAACCTAACAGTTAACTAGAAAGACTACTTCAATTAATTGATTCTAAACTAAACTAGAACTCCATATGTACATGGGTGTCTCCAAAAATAGACATACATGATTGGTGGGACAGCGAGTCAACTTGAAGAGGCATCAAGTTAACTGTTGTGTCTAATGTCTATCTTGAAAAGATGGGACGTCCTGATTCAATAGTTCACTGGCCGTGATCTCAAGCAATCAACTCCTTCAAGAAGTTATTAATTGCTTCATTATTTGGAGGTCGTCATATGTCTCAACTATCAATTTATTGCCTATCAGCAACTTGAGCAATCCTAGAAATATTTGCACACTTCAACTGGCAGTTCACTGATTGTTAACTTTGGCGGCTCTATAACTAGAGTGATGACCTCTATTTCTTTTGCAACTTTACGCTTCTGACACTATTCTTGATTCTTCTCAATGGAAGAGTGTTGAATGATGAAACTGCGAAGTTTGATTGTGAACACTCTAGCTGTGAAAAATGCTTATGAGCTTGTTGTGCACCCAAAATTCCAATGGTATTCAACCCTCTAAACTGGCCTTGGAAGGTTATCAGATACACGAGGTATGAACACGTGGAATTCGTGGACTTGGAGTATCTACGCCTATCAATCAACCCCTGGATGTGCTCGATGTTCATCAGTGTCAACTGCTTTCAAAAAATCATGAAGCAAGACCGATTTGGTCTTGGATTCAACTTGGGAGAATTGCATTCTGAAAACCTAGACTGTTGACTGTAAACACGGATATGTTCAGGCAACTTTTTCCGATGAGGCTAAAAATAGCTTCTTGAGGGGTAATTTTTAAGAAAATTTCTGAGATGTGGGTTTTGTAGAGAATATCTTTTTGAATGAACCTAGAACGTCAGAAATTCAAAAAAGTGACTTTTTCTTTTACATGCAACAACCCTTCGAGGCACAAGCAGCAGGGGACAGCAAGGCTACAGAAGCTTATTTTTCTCGAAAAATTTCAGCACATGGGTATTGTAGGCACCTGAGAGTTAAGCAAACCCAGTTTGTCAATTTCTGAAAAAAAATGACTTTTGGCAAAAACCCTATAAACTGGGGGCAGTGGGGCAATTTTCCCAAAAAAATTTGGCACATGGGTTTTGTTGCCAATACTGTGTCGAACAAACCCAATTGGTCAAATCTGAGAGAAAATGAAGTTTTCCCCAACATGCAAGAAAATTTAAGAAATGTGAGGGGGAGAAGCTTTGACAAACGTCTATAAACTGCCTCCTTTGAAAAATGACGCCTAAAGATCTGAAGCTTTGACAAACGTCCTATTCAACCTAAACCTAGAACTATGAAGAACACTAAAAATGGCCTTTGTTAGATCCTTCCAATGGCGCTGGAGAAAAATATGTGTTTTGCTCTTCAACCTGCAAAGAATAATGAAGTTTGGACGCCTAGTCTTTGATAAATATCAATTTTGGAGGTGGAAGTGTTAGTTATAGCGCCAACCCTGATTGAAGAGTCAATTCACGTGATTGCCTTGTTAACTGCAGGTTCTCCACTAATTTTGGGACGCCTAGGCTTGAATATATCTTCAAAAATTGCCACTGAAAGTCAACTTGGGCCCACCTTTGTAATTAGGCGTTGCAAGTCTAGGAGTTTAGAATATTTTTGAAGAATTTTATCATTTTCACTGACGAACTACCTCTATTTGACCCTGAATTCTGGATGCCTAATTGATCCTGAGGCTTGGCTGATAGTCTCACTATAGAGTTGGATCAATTTTGAAGAGATGTTACTAGGAGCTGAAAACCTCAAAAATGATTTCTGATGGCTTGAATCCTTGGGCGCCTTTTCATAGAAGGGTGCTTTTCTTGCCAATGTTAGTCATTTTTCAGGGATTTTCAAAATCCTCCATTCTTGACCCTCCATGCCTTAATCTACAATCACCGTCGATTGATGAATCCTGCGAACATGCCGAGATATGGAATGGAAAACCAATTCAATTCTGGAAAGAATGACTAGTATTGCAATGTCTGAAAGTTGATTAAAAGTACTCAAAAGTTTGGGCACCCTTGGCCTACAAGGGTGCAGTTGACCTTTTAAGCTATAATTTTTACTTTGCAACCTTCAACAGGATGCTCCAATTTGGTCTTCGTCATCGGGTGTTTGATTGCTCTGATGTTCGAGCTAATGGATTCACCGAAAAGATTGATCAAAACAGAGGAGTTCCTGGAAGCTGCAACACCTAAAAGCTGCATCTGAGGCCCCAAAAGGTTGGGCGCCTTTTCCAAGGAGGGTGCATTTTCTTCAAGACTTAGCCAAATTTTCACATTATCCAACTTGCTTTGACTTTCGTCATTTTGCACTTGATCTTCGTTCGCAAGCATTTGACATGTCCCATGAGTTGGCTACTGGATTCATCGCATAGCTGGAAGGATTCTGAGTAGATCTCTTGAAGAAGACAACTGCTGAAAACCTCATCTGATTGACCAAAAGGATGGGCACCCCTGGCCAACAGGGATACATTTGACCTTTTGACTTTTATTTTATCCTCCGTTTTACGTGTTCATTCGATCAACAGCTATTGTCATCTGATATATCCTCCGAAGTGGCGAACAGATTCATTGCAAAGCTGGACTGAAGCTAGGAAGATCATCTAGAGATAACCAACTCAAAAACTAACATCTTAGAGCTTTTATTCTTGGGCACCCCTAGCTTACAGGGGTGCAATTTTCGTGATTGACTGCCATCTTTGATGACTCTCGCTTTCAGCATCTTCTGTCTCCGCCTCTGTTTGCTGGTGATTGATGAACCTAGTCAACTTGCTTGACGATGCGTCAAAAAGCTAGCAAAATTCTGAGGACGACCAATTTAGCAATTCTTAACAACTACAATTGGCCTCCTGAATTCTTAGGCGCCCCTGGCCTGTAGGGGTGTAGTGAGCTCCAGAGTTAGTTATTTCTTGATGATTTTGACCCCCTCGCGATGCGTGTTCACCGTGTCGTTGACATTGTCGAACACGATCACTATTCGCCGTCCGAGCTTGCCGTCTACGTGTAACACCAACACCAGCCGTTCGCGTGTTTGTCAACTGCGTTGTCGCCGTTGTTGATGTGTTGACTGCATCTGCTGTTGCACATGCGTAATTTGCGAAGCTTCCAACATTCCAGACTTGGTTTATTTTTTACATTTTTCACCTTTTGAAAATCCCCTCTGTCGCAAAGCATCTTTTCGAGCATCTTTTGCCATAGAATCTTCTGTGATGCGTTTGAGGCTTAGATCTTGATACCTAGTACTGGCCATCTACCATTGTTGACCTCAGCGGTCCTAACTTTTCTCTTGAAAATGTGAAGTAGACCCACCAAAGCAAAACTGACTTTTTCTTGATTCTGACTTGACCAATGTGATCATGAAGTGAAAGAAGCCAATCAAAATTATTTTCAGTCAATTCTGGAAAGATCCTATTTTTTAGGGTTTTCCTAAAAACAGGGGCCTAAAACCCAAATTTTCAAAATTTTCAAAATTTGTCAGTATCGTCTAGACAATAAACCCACAAAAAGCCCATGCTTCGTTTGACCTAAAACTGACTTTTGACGACAATTTTACAAGATTTAGACAATTTTTATCAAAAAGCCTTATTGAAGCAAAAAAATTATTTTGGTTACAACAAGGTGATTGCCAAAAAGAGAGAGCAGACATGCTCACATGACAAAAACCATATGATTTCCAAAAACAAGTTTTAATGCTTGATACAAAATTGGTAATCATCCGTAAAACTGAATGAACTGGTCCCCAAATAATCATGGGAACATCCCCATTGCTGATAAACTTAATATATGCCTATTAAAACTAGGGTCTAAGGTCCATTGGACTTATCAAACAATAAATTATTTACTAAAAATTTTCCCAAGGGTAGAATAATTTGCCCCACTGCTTCCACAAACAAGGAAATGCTCTAGGTTTGCAGCTGAAGATAATTGCTAAAACTTGACAAAAACCATTGGTATTGACCTGTTGATTCCAAGCAAAAGAAGAATGCATAAACAAAAATTTATTCTATTCATAAAGCAGGGAATTTTTTGTGTATGAGCTAGATAACACTTATCTTCTCTAAAGTTACCTTTGCAGACCTGGAATCAAGGTCTCAGTTAAAATAAGGTAGCAAACAAAATAAAAAATGATAGTGGTCTCTGAAGTTGCATGAGAATTGGATGAAAGTTAAGATGTGAAGGAAATGATGGGTCCCACATATGTGTATGTAAATACATTCAAAATTTTCTCAAATGTTTATTGATTATATTGACGGAATACATTAGGAAAACAGAAACAATTGAATTAAATTGACATCTCTTATAATATTCAATTGATTAACATCCACAAATGCATCATTGCACCTATCTACGAAGCAAACTTTCAACTTCCTTCAAAATTCAAAAAACATTCCAATGGATGTCTATTGCAGCAAATTTGTGAGATGTACCCAAATCTTAAGATCACTGTCTTAAACACGCAGATGTATTCATATGGAATCCCCATATCCTAAATTTTGAAAAGCCTTTCACACAGACCCTTACATAAAGTGCTGGTATCTTTGGTACAAGCCATGTGTTGTTTGATTCTTGGGCTATAAAATAAAGTCTTTAATATTTGGAGATTCTGAAGTGTTCTTAGAACTAACAGTTTGTAAGGCCCAGTAACCTCTATTAATATTGTCACTGTGCTTGGAAGTCCCCAAATGTATTTTTATTTTTTAATTAATCCAACCAAAGAATACATAAGGATAGTGTTACAATAATAATCACATGGCCTCATTTTTCCAACCACCCATTCTCTCAATCCGAGGCATAGTTATCATTACCAATGCTCATCAAAAACAGATTTTCAGCTTCAGGCACTTTTGCTAAGGTTGCTCTCCTCACATGCCAAATCTTCTATGTTCCATGGGGACGCATCCCCAAGGCAAATCCTGCTGTTTCTACTCCTGTCCCTGGGATGTTTTGGGAATGCTGGGAGGGATAGAAAATGTACATGGGGTTGTCCTCTATGCTGGAAAAAATAAGAAACATCCCCAGGATGGCAAAAAAACAAAAGGGGACAGCAGGGAACGGCTAGGCATCCCCAGGATGGCCAGGGGACCCTTAGATGTCCCCCCACTCTCCCAGGGACAACCAGACATCCCCTACAACCCAGCCATTTTAAAAATAAAAAATAAGAAAAAGAATCGTGTTGCTGGGGCTGGATAGAGTTCTTGAGGAGGCCAGTTATGTGTGATGGCACAAGTCCACTCATGGTTTTGAGCACAGCCTCGATAGAGATTTTGCTAAACATAGCTTGTTGCTTGGGATTGGGATGCTGTCCTAAATGTTATTGCAGACAGTCATACAACATTCTTTTGCCCTCATCAGCAGTTACGAAGCACTCAATAGCCTCCACCTCTATGTTTTTTGTTATTGAAGATCTCCACTAACAGAGGATGAGATCACTCTGGTGTTGATTGCTTTCTTTCTGAGCCTAAGAACTGTTGACAATGTGAGCCATGCACCATTCTCAAAAGCAGATTTGGAGCCCCTTCCATATTTTGGTGCCAGCCAGCTGCATGCTATTTGATACTGTGCATTGCCTTGGCAAAAGAAGCGTCAGGTTTATGATAGCATATAATCTCCATACTGGCGGGCAGGAGCTGAAACCTCTGTTGTTGTTTTATCAGGATGGCCACAAGAGTTTGCACTGTGCGGAGTTCTCAGATAAAAGAGACAAAGCTCAACTATTATGATCAAGCCTTTTGGCCTGAAGGGACTAAGACCAGAGCTACTGCCAACTTTGTCAATACAGGGGCAGGACCACTAGAAGATTGTGGGATAGTGTAATTTATGCCTTAAGCAAACTCAGAAAGGAAGTCAAGTTGGCACTCTAAATATCTGCTGTGAATTAAATTCTAATGGGAGGAGTGGGTCTGAGTGGAATTCAGGCAACAGTAACATGAGTAGATTGAAAAGGGGCATTACCTTGATGGTAATGTTGCCCTCTAAATTGCTGCATACCTGTATTGGGGCTCCTTGAGGCACCCAAGAAGGACACGTGAGGTTATCATCATCAATCCTGATGGGATGACCTTCATTGGCATTGGACTTGGTCCTCATGTTGTGTAGCTGAAGGTTTAAATAGAAAGTCATATCATTTAAAACCCTCCATTTATAATGATTTATGAATAATTAAAATTTCCTATATTTGTAAAACTTTCCCTACATAATTGCTCACCCCTGCCATCCCCTAAAAAGGCCTAGTGTCCGAGCTGTCCCGGAAATGCATCCCACCATCCTCATCGCAGAAACTCCATGGAACATATGTGCTTGCTTTTGACCCACTGCAAATCTTGAACATTCCCTTGAGTCATAATCTCTTAGATTGACATTCACACAATACCATCTGAATTCTGCTAAAGGGTGATAAGAATTTCTTTAGGCTTGGGAAGCAATTGATTTCACTCCAATCTTTTTTCTTCAATAAGTTACTTGTTACAGATTCTGATACATGGTGGAGATTGAAAATTGTACAGCAGCTCATTTACTTCTTTAATAGTCATTTTCCCCATTCTCAATTTCAACTCTCAATCATTGAGCAATATCATCTTTGTTTTGATGCTCACATCTGGCAACAGTTTATGGATGCCATAACTTCCAATTTTTATCAAATTGTAATGTTCAACATGTCGGGCCCCAACTGTTATACTTTACTGTATTCTTTAGTTTTTATTCATCTTGTGGAAGATATCATTTTTTAGTACCCTGTTCATCAAAGGAGATCGCCACTCCAAGTCCCTCAAAATGTTACTCCTTATGTGCTCCCCGTTGCCACCTTCTAGGAATTAGATGTTGAATTTATTTACTGTCAGTACATCCAGGTTACTTGGGCCTCCCCTTTGAATTCTCTCAGCCCCAAATTAGCTTTCTATGCTGAGCAACTCTTACAGGTTGTTTATGCAATCATTGTACAGCCTAACTATCTTCAACATCATTGATCACACGATTTGAGGATTTCCCTTGACCAGTTGTAGCTGTGCTCCCATTGGCTTTGTATTGAGATAGACCACCATATTTTATAAAGTGAAAGGGTTGTCATCTTTGTTCTCTCCAAGCAGTTGAGTCTGAATAGCAATTTATTTCCAACGCACAAGCTTCTATGAAATTTGTGGGAGATACCATTGTTTATACAAAGATTCTAATGGTTCTCTATCCACTTTCTTCCACTACCCTAATCATAGATGCCTGGCCCCTTTTGTTAATGAGGTCAACGCTTTCAGGCATAGATCTCTCCATGGAGGTCCAAAATCTACCAATTTTACTTCCTTATTTCAACCTGTCATAAATGTTGGGGGAAAGCACTCTTTGGGTACTATTGATTCTAGTACAAATGGGGACAAATTAGAGAAGCGTTGCCCATTCTTACAATCTACTACAAGTACCTTGGCACCCCCCTAACACCTCTCTTTCATGGCAGTTCTTCAACTTTGAGTGTTAGGAGGGGTTCTACGCAGAATTGGCTACCTCCTAAGGTTGTCCAATCCAGTCCACTTAACCTTGGGCTTTCCTTGACAAGCTTTCTCAAACTCTACATTGGTACACCTACAATGATCAATGATAACATCATTGGCTCCTCCAACATGTTGCTAAATACTAACACTTGAGGATTTTGGGTCCCTGTCTAGGTGGTCTTCATCTACTTCCACCACTTTGCAGGGTCTTCCCCTGACACCTCTATTTGTAATTGTACTAGTTTGGGGGCTACTCTTTTTAGGTTCACCCCAATATGTCTACTTCTTTGTTTTTTTATTTTTCTTGCTTTTATTGCTTTTCTTGCTTTATTGCATTCATAGTTGAAAAACTCGGACTCGGCAATAACTCTAAAAAACTTGAGACTTGGCAATAACTCAGCAATTTTATCGAACATTTTAAAATACATAAATTTTTTAAAATATTCTTCAAAAACAAACATATTACTAATTTTGTAGAACATAGTGTTGATTTTCATCATATATAAATCAAAATTAGAGTTTAATACATATCATAGAGCATTTTGATGTCTCCAATGAGGTCAAGGGGCAGTGCCCCTTGTGGGGGTTTGGGGGCCCCCCAACAGGGTCAAGGGGTAGCGCCCCTTGTGGGGGTTTGGGGGCAACACCCCCAACGGGGTCAAAGGGCAGTGCCGCTTGCAGGGTCCAAGGCACGCTCACCCAAATTAAGGCCTTTGAAACCACACAAACCTTCATTACTAGACATCATGTCGCCGCATGCCCTAAGTTGCCAACCACATGTGAAAATGAAGTAAAAATCAAGTTTTTTTTTAATTGTAGGCAAGAAAAATATATATATATAGATTTGGACAAGTTATTGACAAAAAACTCGAGATTTTTTCCATTGATTCGCGAGTTTTACACAAAAAATGCCACAAGTTTTTCAAAAACTCATCGACGAGTTATTGGTCGAGTAACTCGACTGGCCATTTGGCTCACGAGTACTCGCGAGTTTTGCAACAGAGATTGCATTTGCTTCAAGTCCAGGGCCTATTTTGCCCTAGTTCTTTGCTTTGTACATAATGTATGTTTCAATCCCTTTGGCCTATTATTGGTCATTCATAAACATTAATATAATTTATTCTTTATATAATTCTTTACATATGATTAGAACATCACCCCTTGACATATGGACACAAGCATCATTCAATTTTCTCTATTACAGTTAGCATATTTTTTAGCCTTTAGACTTCTTATCATAACTAACATTATGTAAGATCTTTATCCACACTCCTTGTAACACTATTTGTTTATTCAAACCAGATTCCTAATCCTATGGCAACTAGTAATGAACAATTCTTTACTATTGTTCACCCAATACTTGAATCTTTTTTATATATTGCTTATCATTTACAATTATTTTGCTCATATGAGCATCAACATGAAACCAATACAAGCTCTTGCAAGCACAACCATGGGACTAATATCAGCTCCTTTCGAGCAACCACACTCAAAATCACCTACAAAAGACCAAGAGTCACAACTTAGAAATCCACTTAATTAGAATCCACTTCCACATTAGAAGCCAACTATGAAAGACCAAGAGTCACAACTTAGAATTCCATATTAGATGTCTCTTCGGGATTTGAACTTGGGTCTCCATGATGAGAAATCAATGCTTTAACCAATTAAGCTCAACCTCTTGGACTATACTTGAATCTTTCATGACTTATGTTTTATATATAATTTACTATCACAATTGTAAAAACTATAAATTGAAATTGCAATATCCCTGTGACCTCTTTTGATCTATTATTCTTTTACCCATCCCATTGTAATTTGGACACATGACTATCTCTATTGATTTGATATTATGTTCATGTGATAGACATTGTTGCTTTCAAGAATTGCTTCAAGTTACAAGTTTGAATATGAAATTGACATATGATTGGATTAGTATTGTTTTTGATATAGATAAAAACAGGTTTTGAAAGGGGTTGGTTTTACAAAGACACAACAGCCATTAGGCCAATGGATCGATTAACATGAGATACGGGACTAGCAAACCAAACTAAACACCAGGAACAGAAAAAAAAGAAAAGGAACAGCAATGAAACAGCAAAAGAAAACATCTATTTGTTATCAGCAAGTTTTTAATGCTCCTTGGGGATGCATCCTCTACCCGATTTGCCCTCGTCCCCTATAGGGAACATTTTGGGGATGCATGGACAGGTTGGAAATCTACCCATCGCTCATATAGAGAAAAAAAAAAAGAAAAAGGATATGTCACAAGGATGCCATAGTTTTGCCAAGGGATGTTATGGGACGGCTAGCCGTCCCCAAGACAGCCAAGGGATGTCCAGGGATTCCCTAACCATCCCAAGGATAACTAGCCATCCTCTACAGCCCAAAAACATTTCAAAAGCATTTTATTTATTATAAAAAGGGATGGGAGGGCCCACAAGGACCCCCCACCTCTTTAAACAATACCTAAACCTACTAGAACCCTCAAAAGAACTAAAAACAAAAAACAATCTCATGTTTAACATTTTCAGACTTGTGTAGAAGAGCAGCAAGAGAAACACAACAATGAAAAAAGGAGAGAACAGTAATGGAAAGAAGGCACTAGGGCATCAAATACACTAAATTTGAAGTAAGTTCTTCATCTTGTTGATGTTATAGCTACGGGTTTCATCCTTCACCCGATATAATTGATGATCAAATAAATAAAGCCATGGCTTCTTATTTATTTGAATGCGTCCCGATTGAAGCGGCACCCATATTAAATTGTAATTTATATTTTATTTATGATGACCGACTTTAATTAAAAGTTTGCCACCTCTTGTAAAAGACGCATCTCCTTGAATGAGAGGCTGACCTCTCATGAAAAGTCACTTCGATGTGCATAAATACAAGGCGTCTCACCTTCATTTGGCATCCAATTAATTTCAAGACAAGTTCGCATAAATTCTAAGAGAAGTTCGCTACCTACAGCAGATCGAGTTATTGCTTCAAGGAGATCGACATTGAGAGAAGTTGTTATTTGCATCTAGTGAGGTGCTGTTATCATTGCATCATATCGGCCTTGTATTTGGCCTTATTGTAAAGCAAGTTGGTGCTCATTTGTTCAATATATAAGTGATATATTGTTGCTGGGTTTTTCTCCCTCAAGAAGGAGGGCTTTCCCAGGGTATATGCCGTGTTCTTTTGTTTAGAATTGTTCTTATTTCTGCTTAATTTAAATCTGGTCATAAAACTAAAATGGTATCAAAGCGGGTTTAAGCAAGATCGTGATCAAAATTATTTAAGCAGCGAAATCTTCATCTCTTCTTCTCATCTAAGGGAGTTTATCTTAGCTTCAAAAATGGTGAACGGACTCAAGGTTGAAGATAGACTTGATGGTGCATCTAACTTCACCTCTTGGAAGTTTAGAGTTCTTATTGCATTGGAAGAAAATGATATTCTTGAGTTTGTGGAGAGCGAGGTGCCCGAGCCTTCCAATGAGACTAAGAAAACACAATGGAGGAAGAATGGCACAAAGGCCAAGAAGATATTGATTGATTCCGTGAAGGATCACCTTGTGCCTATTATTTCCAAGTTGAAGACAGCTAGAGATATGTTCAAGACTTTGGAGGGATTGTATGAGATCAATAACACCAGCAGAGCTCTTGCTTTGAGGCAACAGCTACATCACATCAAGATGGCTAAAGGAGATTCAGTCATCTCCTTCTTTATGAAGATTACTGAGTTAAAGGATCAACTATATGCCATTGGAGATATAAATGAAGATAGAGACTTAGTCATGTTGGCACTAAACGGTCTTCCTCAATCTTGGGAGCCTTTTATCCAAGGTATCAGTGGAAGATCTAAGTTACCAACGTTTGATCATCTTAGAGCAGATTGCATTCAAGAGGAATCCAGGTTGGCAGCAAGAGGTAATGGTCGAAGCTCTCACAATGAAGACAATCATGTTCTTGCTGCTCAAACTTCAATAAGGAAGGGAAGAGAAAGGAGAAAAGAAAATTTCAAGAGAAATAGAGACAGGAAATCGGATTCTACTCCTGAATCAAAGAAGAAGAAGGATCTCTCCCATATTCAATACTTCAAATGTGACAAGTATGGTCACTATGCTAGAGATTGTGCAACAAGACCAAAGCAACATGCTTCTACTGCGGATGTTGATGATGTCTCACCTTAGAAGGATTCAAGAGACAACTCGGGAGGATTTCTATTCATCTCTGCCCTATCAAGCAATGTTCCAACCAATAGTAGCACATGGTTGATTGATAGTGGCGCTTCTCGACACATTATAGGATATAGAGAGCATCTTTCAGATTTGGTAGAAAGAGAAACCAACCTTCAAGTGATAATCGGAGATGATGCTTGCTATTCAGTGAAAGGTGTTGGTGCCACCTCTCTTCACCTAGATTCCAACATCCCTCTTCATTTGAGTGATGTCTTGTTCGTACCAGGTATCAAGAGGAACCTTGTATCAATTTCAACTTTGGAGGATAAAGGATATCAAGTTGCATTCTCTAAAGGAAAAGTTCTGGCTTGGCCGAAGAACTCTAGCATCAAAACAGCCCGTGTGATTGGTGTTTGGCAAGAGAGTCTTTATAGACTTTCTATTTGTCCAGTTCAAGCATTGTTGCATGATTCCACCAATTCGAGTGAGCTATGGCATAGGAGACTTGCTCACCTTCATTTTAGAGCTCTTCCATCCATGGAGAAGATGGTTACTGGCCTTCTGAAACTCAGTCAAGAGCATGATGGTACTTGCAGAGGATGTGCAATGGGTAAGAATACTAAGAGTCCTTTTCATAGTAGTGAAAGTAGATCAAAAAGCATTCTAGATCTTGTTCATTCTGATTTGTGTGGTCCAATGTTTGTGGCATCCTTAAGTGGTTTTTGGTATTATGTGATTTTCATTGATGACTATTCTAGAAAGACTTGGATTTACTTTTTGAAGTCTAAGGAGTCTGAAGAAGTACTTGATAAATTCAAAGAATTTAAGGCTCAAGTTGAAAATTTGTCCGGAAAGAGGATCAAGGTTCTGAGATCTGATAACAGAGGAGAATACACTTCTGGAGGCTTTCGTAATTTTTGTATTGAGGCAGGGATTAAGAGGGAGTTTTGTGTTCCATATAATCCTCAACAAAACGGAGTTGCAGAAAGGAAGAATAGATCCATAGTTGAGGCAGCCAAAGCTATGATTCATGATCAAGACTTACAAACTTTCCTTTGGGCAGAAGCTTCTAGAACTGCAATGTATGTTCAAAATCGGAGCCCTCATCGAATATTGGAAAATACGACTCCTGAAGAAGCCTTCATAGGTGTGAAACCTGAGGTTAGTCATTTGATAATCTTTGGTTGTCCTATTTATATTCATGTGCCTAAAGATAAGAGATCTAAGTTAGAACCATTTGGCAAGAAAGAAATATTTGTGGGTTACAGTGAATCTTCAAAGGCCTACAAGATTTACATTCTAGGACAGAAACAAATTGAGATTAGCAAGGATCTCTCTTTTGAAGAAGATGTTGCATTCAAAAGATCTAAAGGGTCATACATGGAGATAGATAATGAAAATTAGGAGACTCCTCAGGATATGGGCATTGATCATACTCCTGAGATTCAAAGGGAGTCTACTGAACCAGAAGAGGCTACTGATCCAGTTGATCCCATAGAACCTATTGATGGTCCAAGAGATATTGCTATAGGTCAAAAGAGACCTCTATGGGCTAGACAGACTATGCAAGATGCAGAGAATTATGCAGCTCCTAGAGGCACATTCAGAGAAAGCAAAAGACCTCAGAAGTCACATCATTGAATCTGAGCCTTCCAGTGTTGAGGAAGCATCAAGTTACCAGGTATGGAGAGATGCTATGGCTGAAGAATAGCAGTCTATTATCAAGAATGATGTTTGGGATATTGTACCAAGACCTAAAGGGATATCAATTGTATCTTCTAAATGGCTTTTCAAGATCAAGCATGCAGCTGATGGGAGCATTGAAAAGTACAAAACAAGATTTGTGGCTAGAGGATTCTCTCAGAAAGAGGGAATAGATTATGAGGAGACATTTGCTCCTGTTGCTCGTTATACATCCATCAGGACTATTATTGCTATTGCATCAACTAAGGGATGGAAGCTACATCAAATGGACGTAAAGACAGCATTCCTTAATGGTGTGATTGAAGAAGTATACATTGAGCAACTTGATGGCTTTGTGATTCATGGGAAGGAGTCTCATGTATGCAGATTGAAGAAGGCTTTGTATGGCCTTAAGCAGGCACCTCGTGCTTGGTATGAGAGGATTAATCGATACTTGATGAGCTTGGGATTCTCCAAGAATGATGTTGATTCAAATCTTTACTTCAAGGTAGTTGATGGTGAGGCTTTAATCTTGGTTCTTTATGTTGATGATCTATTTCTTACTGGAGCAGAAAATCTCATTGTTAAATGCAAGAAGTTAGCTTTTGAGTTTGAGATGAAGGATCTAGGCTTTATGCATTACTTTCTAGGATTGGAAGTATGGCAGAGATCTAATGAGATTATTTTGAGTCAAGGGAAATATGCTATAAATATCTTGAACAGATTTGGGATGATGGATTGCAAATCTATGTCTACATCGATGGAAACAAATTTGAAGAAGTTGAGTGAATCTGCAACTAGTTCAGATCTGGTAGATCCTACCATGTACAGGCAATTGATTGGATCATTTATGTATCTGGTTAATACTAGACTAGACATTTGCTATGTAGTGAGTGCCCTCAGTCAGTTCATGTGTGAACCAAGGCAAATTCATCTAGTTGCAGCTAAGCATATCTTGAGATACTTGCATGGCACAGTTGGATATGGCTTGAGATATACTTCCAGTGTAGATCTAAAGTTGCAAGGCTATTCTGATTCTGATTGGGTCGGGAGTGTAGCTGACAAGAAGAGCACCTCTGGATGTTGCTTTAGCTTGGGGTCTGCCATGATTTCTTGGTGTAGCAGGAAGCAATCTTCAGTGACTCTAAGCACTGTAGAGGCCAAATATATTGCAGCTTGTGTAGCAGCTCGAGAAGCAATGTGGCTTCAAAAGCTCCTTGCAGGATTGTTTGGACAATCATTGGAGTTGACTATTATTCATTGTGACAATCAAAGCTGTGTGAAGCTATCTATCAATCCAATGTTCCATGACAGAACAAAACATGTAGAGATCAAATACCATTACATCAAAGATATGGTACTAAGGAAAGCTATTCAACTGAGGTATATTTGCACTGATGAACAGACGACTAATATTCTCACCAAGCCTCTCTCCGGAGTGATGTTTGTACACTTTCGAGACAAGCTTGGAGTTGTGGAGAATGAAGCCCTTGCAGAGAGGGAGACTCAGCATCAGTGATCTTTATTATCTGCTATAATGCATTTTTCTTTGAGACGGAGAAATTTGAGGTGGAAGCCCTTGTCCATCTTAGAGATGGAGATGTGGTTCTTTCCACCCTCTGGGAGTAGCCATAGTGGATGTCATGTTGAGAGACTCCATGACAACATCATGTTGAGAGACTTCGTGATGAATTCCTTGTACTTGTGTTTTTCCACTCATGGGAGTAGCCATAGTGGACATCATGTTGAGAGACTCCATGATGACATCACATTGAGTGACTCCGTGATGGGCACTTGTGCACATGTTCTTTCCATACATGGGTGTAGCCATGATGGACGTCATGTTGAGTGTCTCCATGACAATATCATGTTGAATGACTCCGTGATGAACTCTTTTCCACAAATGGGTGTAGCCATTGTGGGTGTCATGTTGAGAGACTCCATAACATGGATACTTGGAAGGATTCCTCCCTAGCTAAGAGGGAGTGTTGATGTTATAGCTACGGGTTTCATCCTTCACCCGATTTAATTGATGATCAACTAAATAAAGTCGTGGCTTCATATTTATTTGAATGTGTCCCAAGTGAAGCAGCACCCATATTAAATTGAAATTTATATTTTATTTATGATGGCCGACTTTAATTAAAAGTTCGCCACCTCTTGTAAAAGACGCATCTCCTTGAATGAGGCCGACCTCTCATGAAGTCACTTCGATGTGCATAAATACAAGGCGTCTCACCTTCATTTGGCATCCAATTAATTTCAAGACAAGTTCACATAAATTTTGAGAGAAGTTCGCTATCTACAGCAGATCGAGTTATTGCTTCAAGGAGATCGGCATTGAGAGAAGTTGTTATTTGCATCTAGTGAGGTGCTGTTATCATTGCATCATATCGGCCTTGTATTTGGCCTTATTGTAGAGCAAGTTGGTGCTCATTTGTTCAATATATAAGTGATATATTGTTGCTGGGTTTTTCTCCCTCAAGAAGGAGGGTTTTCCCAAGGTATATGATGTGTTCTTTTGTTTAGAATTGTTCTTATTTCTGCTTAATTTAAATCTGGTCATAAAACTAACACATCTACCATTTGTTTGTTCGTTTTCTTTTGCATGTTTTAAGGGTTTTTTTTAATTTTTAAACAAATAGGGAGGGTATTTTGATTTTTTCTTCTATTTGAACTTATAGTTGTGTTTTAAATTCTTAACAAATGGGAGTAGTGAGAGTGAAGAGATTGAATTTCAAATGCAATAACGAACTAGAATTAGAAGTCATAGAAGTACGGCTGCCACTAAGGGTTCTTCTGAGAGTGGGAGTGTAGCAAGGCCAACAAATTCAACTAACCCATTTGAATGCCCTTCCAAACTCTTCAAAAACTATACAAATGGCCCATTTAACCCCAAAAAACATCTCTTACTATTTGCACCACGAATAGACAAAGATAAGAAAAAAAAATCAAGGGGGAGTAGAGTATGGCTATCATTTGTGCAACAAAGACTAAAGGGGCAGCTACACTAGAGTTTATTCTCATCTTTTGTGGATAGGTGGACAAAGGGAAAAAGGTTGTGAGACTATATCTCCAGCTGAGAAGGATAAAGTAACTAGATTGAATATAGAGGGGGAGGCAAGAAAGAAGGGAATTCCATTGGAGAGTATGCAGCCTAATGTGTCATTGCCTATAGGAACCATGGATGTTGAAATTCAAGGGGGAGAAGGTTCTACTTCTACCAAAGGAAACAAAAGAACTACTAGTGTTGCAAAGATGTTTAACATACAATCACAAGAAGTGGTGAGTCTTTTATTTCTAAGTTTTTTATGCTCATGTTATACCATTTCATGTGGCATGTTCTCCCTATTTTAAACAAATGTTCAAAGATGTGATAGTTGTTGGTCCCTCATCTATCCTACCTAGAGAACATAAGCTACACACAACCCTCCTTGATAGAGAATATTCTAAGGTGAGTATGTTGATGGAAGAAATGAGACAAACTTGGATAAGGGATGGATGCTCCATCATCATGGTTGGGTGGACAGATATCAAACATTGACCACTCATCAATATTATTGTCACAAGTTCAGTTGGCTCTTATTTTTTTAGAGTTATTGATTGTTTAGAGAAGAGGAAGGATGCAAGCTTCCAATTTCAAAATTTGAAGGATGTTATAGAAGATGTCAGAGCCTCTAATGTTTACAAATGGTGACTGATTCAACTTGTCTATGTAAGTTAGCTGACTTGATGGTGGAGGGTGCTTACAAACACATTTTTTGGATCCGAAAAGACAAGGCTTATAAGTTTTCCAAGTGCCAAGACAAGTATTGTTATATCACAACTCCACTTAAGATAAACCTAAGCATATTGATATTCCCATCATCCAGATCAATGATGCAGATGAGATTAAGACACTACGTTCCAAAACAAAGAGTTCTTCACTTGAGATTGGTAAGGTGATCTCAAGAGAAACCGCATCAGTGATATCCCCCAAGTATGATAAGGCAATCTCTGGTTATGCTGAGATTTCCCATGGAATGCACCCAATCATATCAAACTTTCAATGTTCTAATTTTTTATCCATATGAAAAAAAAAAACTTACACCCCATTTGAGGAGTCTTCCTATTGTACCAGTTGAGATTTTGGAGGCAAATGAGGTTATTTTTAGAGATACTACATTTCTTGACACTTTAGAGGAGAGATATGCAAGCATTATATTTTGTATCTTGTGAATACAAGACAAGGGATTCCCTTGATCGGAAGGGATGTCAACTTGATTCAGCCAAGCATGGATGTGTTTGGGATTATGAAACCAGTGATAAAGATGACATTGTTATGAATTAAGGCTTCTTGCGCTCATCAATGCTGGGCTCTCTACTGCATTTGATGGATAGATAGCCTTATGTATGTGGAACACCCCATGGAGTGAATATTAGCATGTTGATTTCATCTTTGCTTCCACGAGTTGATTAAAAAGGATGCTGGTGATCACGTGTCTTAGAGGACTTGCTTCAAGTCATGTGTCCAAAGCGTACTTGCTTCATTTTTTTAGTAGAGGTCATGTGTCTGTAAATGACTCACTTTTTCCTCTTCTTGGAGGTCTTTTATCCAAAGAGGATTGATTTCGGTAACCTCTGATTATTATAGATAATGGTTTGATAACATGGAAATAACTTTCATGATTGAGAGAAACTCGTGGCAATTCTTCATGAATGGCATGGATTTCATGCTTTGCTTCACATTGTGTTTCTTTTGGAGCAGATGCCCATCAAGCAATCTATTTGTTACTCAACGTATGGTTACATCTAGCATTTGGACTTCTTTAGATCCAATTTGCAATGGGGCCAATTCCCTTCCTTTCAGATTTGTGTTACAAAGGCTAGTGTGTGAGATGTAGCAACCAAGAAATGTGATTCTTTGCTGGGGATGCAAGAGATGTTTACCTTCAAATATATGCAAGCAATGGGGTAATTTTCCAGATTGCAAGAGTTTCTTGAGTATCTGGAAGTTGTTGTCAGGCAGAACATTGGAGCCTCTCTTGTTTGGCTTGAATGTCACCTTCTTCTGTGTCCACAAGTTGAACTTTAGAGGTGTCAGACTATGTAAACCCATCTTGTTGGGTCCCGTTTAGTTAAAGATTCTTGTAGTACACCTTAAGGTTATGTTCAATTATTTGGTTTCTGTGTGCATTCTCTCTGGAGCCTGCATGTGTTAGTGAGCCTACTTGTATTAAGAGGCCTTCGTGTGTAAGTCAGCTTTTATTATTATAATGTGATTAGTGCCTCTTGCCATTTCCGCAATCCATTCACATACCCTTTTTGTATGTTACTCTCATTCCCTTTTTATATGTTACAAAGTTGTTTCTTCTCTTTGGTGTCTTTCAGCATCTCTACATATTGTTCATTCTTTTTGCATGGAGAGTTTATATTTCTGTTGATATTAACCTTTTTGTACAATCTAACACTTCATGGGAATTATTCATTCTTTATCCTCTAAAAACCTCAAGCTCTTCTTTTAACAATTGCCATCCTAGTTTCCTGTTTTCATCCATTAGTGTTCTCCAAACTTATCTTGGCATCTACCATTGGTCGGATCTGATATGGTCTTCTCATGGACTTTTTAAATCCAATTAAAAGTTGGACATGGACATGTCATTTTCAGTCCTTCCAATCTTCCATTGTCTTGTTTCAACTCAAATATGTGCTCTAGAATTCAAATTGTAAAGCACTGACATTTGAGTCATGTGGTGCATCATCTGGATTTAAATACATAGAATTTGGAATATACTTTATTATCAACAGTAAAGACCCCACAAAGGCTGCAAATGGATCTATTAGTTTCAAACTCTAAACAATCTCTAACATTAAAGACCACATTATGAGCTGGAGTTTTGAAGAAACAAACACATAGCATAATGCTTGATTGAATCAAGGATTTTATGAACCTAGGATACCCGCAGATGGAATGTGCATCTCACAAGCTCTACTTCTTATTCAAACCAAATTCAAGCAGAAACACAACAGAATAGGGTAAACCATTCCTAGAATAGAATAAAGATGAACAGAAAAACAAATTCCCAAACATTTAATGTGGTGATCTATTGCACGCACAAAAAAGCCAAATGTTGGAATCTAGCATGCATCTAGATATTCCAAAAACAAAATTAAATTAGAGAAAGACTTATAATTGTTACAAACCAGCATGCCTTGATTGGATAAACATCCAAAAGAAGTTGAATAGAAAAGAAGTGATAGAATAGTAACTCTTAGAACATGATGGCCCACATCCCTAACACAATCCAATAAACTATGCTCATAAGATGCGAAATCTTGGTGGAAGAACTAGATGTGGAATTCTTTTTAGACACTTATGGAATTTCATCCTTGTATACATATAATTGGACTTGGACAAACAAGGTGAAGAAGTAGAGAACATATTCAAGAACCATGGTAGGCTATAAGTATATGTACAGGTTCAATTTGGAATCAAAAACTCCTCTAAATATTTAACGGGTGTCCATTGAAACTGAAAATGAATTCTTCATTTTATCCTTTCTCCACCATGTGGCAAGTCAAGGGCCCAAATTGACCCAACTATACCCTCTGCCATTACAATCAATGTGCCTCTAGCCATGAGAAAACCATCATGCAAACCAATTGACAATGTCAAAAAGCTAAAGCACTCCATACAAGGAATTCCAAACTTGCAAATGATGCAAACCTTGTGTCACTCTATTAGATGTTTAAAGCTTCTGGGAAATATTTACCATGAGGTGACAAGTTCTTATATTGAAATGTTTTCTTATATAAGGAAATAAATAATGCTATTAATATAAACACAAACGCCCATGCCCTCAAAAATTTATTGATCTTTACTCAAAATTTGTGAATTGCTACTTAAAGATAACAAATTCTGTTAGTGTGCTGCTGTGAAATCAACATGTATAATCAAGAGCATCACAACCCACACTCAACGACATTAAACATAATTATCCCCTCCATCACAAAGGTTGGAACAGCCTTCTTTGCAGAAACAGGTGTTGAGCCCACCCCCTAAAAGAGGGCAAACTACTTTGGCATTATGGGAAAGAGTTAATGATCATAACTCTTCACTAGCAGAATATAAAACAGTAAGTAGTCAACCAAAGTACCGTGTATTTGACTTTCTGTTCATTCTTTCTGTCCTAATAGAAACTATCCTAGTTTGCACTTTCTTGAATCTTAAATTTCTGTTATTTTTGTTTGAAATGCATCTTAAATGATTTGTATATTCATGCAGGCTTGATGTGTGCCATCATGCCAACTCCTTAAAGCACGTGCATTTTTTCTGATATAGTGAAATGACTCTCAGAAAGTTCAGAAACAACAGATAATTAGAGAAATCTCATTCTAAGATGAAATACATAGAGTATTTGCAATTTTTCTAATAAAGTAAAATGGATTTTAAAAACAAAAGATGATTCAAGAACCCTGAATCTAAGAAGTTAAAAATTGCAGCAACATTCAAATTGTAGAACAAATATACTAACCACAAGGTCTACACCATAATCCTCATAATGCCATGTAGTGTCTGCTTTAATTACAACGAAAGATGTGTGCACAGTATCCCCCTCATATGGCACAGTATGGGAGAAGCATTCCTCCCTGTCGATTACAAACCTGAGACCAAATGCCAACTGCAAGCTAAATAGCAAAATGCACAGGACAAGAAACAGCCCTGTCTTGAGAAAAGCAAGCCCCATTGGTGCAATTGTTATCTGCTATTCAAGAACATATATCTTGTTGTTTCTAAACTGTGCCAGCAACTCTACCAATTTGTAAACCCTTCCAAAATTTTGAAACGTGTTAGCTTCCTTGCCAACTAAATACAAATCCCTTTTGTGCAATCTGGAATAGAATCACTGCATATGAAGACAATAAAGACATTAAATCAGGAAACGGAACATTGTTCACCCTTGTATGGATTACAAAGAAAGAAAGAAAAGGCCACAGCCAGCTGAGAAGCTTTCAATCATCTAGATAAATTCTGTAAACTTTAATGCATGGGATAGTTGAAAATGTGCCAATAGTGAAAACTTCGTTACTATGAAAAAATTCACTGAGGTCAATATTTTAACATGCAAATATTTGGTTTAAGCTAACATTCCAGAAATGCATTTTGTATTGCAGCTTGCTTGATAACTCAATGTACAGTGAGGATTCTGAAAGTTTCACATTCACGTGCCCCTACAAAGCATTCTTTAAAGATTTCAAAACTATTCTCAACAAAATACTAGATACTAAATTCATTATCTATTCAAGGCGTCCTACACTTAGTACGGTTTTAGATACACTCTCTAAGTAAGACCTGTGTAAAGTTTAAGCCTACTATATATCACTAACAGAACTCAGTAGAAAACCACAATATCTCCTTTACTAGTTTCTGTTTATATTCTAGACTCTAGAGACCTGTGCTTAAATACCTTTGATAACATTTCATTTGGGCTGATAAATTGTAGCAAAATAGAGAAAAGCAAAAATAGGTCAAAAGGGCTATGTACTAGCACCACTAGCAGTGGTGATGACCCAGGTTCAAACCTCATGGACCTTAGTCCCCTGTTGATTATGTGGTTTAGAGCTTGTTAGCAAGGATTTCCCAAATTTAAGATTCTGTGATACATAAAAAAATTAAAGAAAAGAAAGATTTAAAATACTTTGAAGTAAACCAGAAGATATTTCAAGAGAGAGATGAGGGCATACACTATGATTTTACTCAAAACTTATTGAAAACTGATTCAATAAGCTTGTGCAGAAGAAACGAGACCTGGCCCTTAGCAACTAAACAGTATTGGTAATTTAAACGCCATAAAAAATCGGGACTGCCACGTCAAACATATTTTCTTTAAATGCATTTGCAAACCCTTATCTTGGCTTAGATAAGCCCCCAAAATTACGCTCCTACAGAACGTCAGATTGCCAAACACAGAGTAAACCTTAAACAGTGAAAAAGCAAATGAAAGCTAATAGCGAGATCAGAGGTTCAATATAACATTTTCACAAAGAAAAACTACTGACCCTATCAAAACTTAAAATTACGCTCCTAAAATTGTAAAACTATGCAGAAAGGAAAGTAAACGCAAAAAAAAATCTGAAAAACGAAATCTAACCGACGGGATCGAAAGCTAAATGTAGCTATTTTGCTAAAAATAAATATTGACTTTCAAAAACTCAATTTCACACCATCTTTGATAAGAACAAATTCTTTATTACGCCCTCAAATTCCAGAAAGAAAAACAACCGCCATCAAACAAGTCCCCGACACAGACTTCAAACTTCATCAAATTCGAAAGAAAAGTGCAAAGATGTAACTCAAATTAAATGATCTGGCAGAAATATCAACAGAAAAAAATTGTCACAAATATCACCAAAACAATTCACGGTTTTTGGAGAAATGTAAATATTTATAGCCAAATTTAACCATATATCTAAAAAACTTACCTTCTCTGGACGTTCGTTCAATCCGTCCCCGTGACTCCAAAATCGAGCAGAAAAACTTCAAAAATCTTCGGTATCATTAACCTCTCTCTCGCCTGTAATGCGCTTATTAGTATAAACGAATGACAAGCTTTTTTCTCTGTATAAAATAAATTTTCGGGGGTCCTTCGTGTGAAACCAATCGTGGCATGCCACTATTGGGTACAAATCGCGATGGTTTGGTCAATGGCCCAATTAGAGCTCTCTTCTATGACACGTCGTTAATAATGGTATTGGAGAAAATTACAATTATTATGGATTGAATAGTATGTTTTTTTTAAACTTAAATTTGGTTCATTGTCCAATTTTTATTTTTATTTATTTATTTTCTATTTATATTTCTTATATATTTATTATTTAATATTATTTATTTTAATTTGTACTTATCTTTATATTTTTATTTCTATATTAAAATGATTATTTTATTTTAAAGTTCATTTTTCAATATCTTGATATTCAATATTTGTATTTATTTTCATATATTATCATTTCTCTCTTTAGTACGCTTCAATTCACATTTACTTTCATGCATCCACTCCCTTCTTTAAGGTTCATTTTTTAATGGTTCAAGGTTAAAGTGGTTCAATTTTGAGGAACGAAGGAATGAACCTCAAAGTCAAATGATAATTTTGAGGCAAGAAATGATTATATGGAAGTAAGTGTGAATTAAGGTATAATAATGAGCAATGAATGGTAAATATATGAACACGGTGCAAATAGGAGATAAAAAGATGTTGATAGGTGGTCAATCTTGCAACATGTGGGAATTAACCTAAAATTCAAACATTCAAATTTAAATTCCAAGTTTCTCGCCCCTTCTACTAGTTGTTATGGGTCGACTTAATATATGTTTGTGTGACATATTGTCATGTCATAGTATTTAAAAATATTCATTTATGAATTTAATTACCCACAAATAAAGGAAGAGTGAGAGCACATCAAGGAGAATCATTAAAGTACATTTTAATTTCTAAAGGGATAAAGAATCATATTTAAAAATTAGCATACATGCATTAGCATGATTATGGATGTTATCTCAACATCACTCATCATCTTTAATACATCCCATTAAACGAGTTTGACCTATGAGAACTTGTTCATCTGTCAAATCGGTAACTCCTAATTGAAACCACCTCGACAAACTCAAATATCAAGAAAATAAAGGAAAACAACTTTTCAAGCATACTTTATGTCGTATCATTTTCACGCATCAGAAATCAATTTTGTCCATTAAATCAAGTTTGTGTAGCTTGGGAATGACCCCACAACAATTGGGACTAAACCACCAAAAACTTTAAGACTGTAAAGACTTTGACATATTCATCCAATGAAAAATGGATTCAAAATGACATCAATAATATTTATACATTGTCAGTTCTAAAACTAAGTAGCCTTAATTGCTTATTTGATTAGTATGTTTGCTTGGGTATGATTATCAATCCCAATGCCCATTGAAAGCCCTTCTAAGGTTCAACCCTTGAAGGACAAGAGAAAGGATGCATTTCAAAGACTCCATGAAAAAAGTCTAAAAATCAAATTTGATAGTACCTCACAAAGTAATTCTAGCAAATCAAGGGATAAATGTTTCATCAATGATCACAAAATATAACTTCATGACACTCACAACCAAAAAATAAGATGACATAAATAATGAGGTCGAAGCAATGGTAGCCACACTTACAACCAAAATGGAAATCACACTAGGTGTGTGGAAAATAGTTTTGGAGTGAGGCTCCCTTAAAATGTTAAAACTAGAAGGTAGGTAACATTTTAAAACAAGTCTAGTCCAAGTTGGATTGTTTCAATGAAGTAGTCTTCTACCATTGGTATAAGGAGATTATCCTTCTTGTGGACTACCTAGAAAATTGGGCCATGGATAACATATATTTGGAGTCTATCTTGAAAGAAATCCTCTTTTGGGAGGACCTCCCATATGTTTGGAGAAAGGTACAAAAGAATTTGTTGCAAAAATTTGATAATCTCTTAGCACCAATTCCTTAAACTAGGGGAGAGGGCCCGATAGTGGAGCAAGGTCCAATAGTGGGGACAGAAGTATTCCTTGGTGGGCCCCCATAGTGGAGCACCTTAATATCTAATTATAAAACATTTTTTATCCATAAAGTAAAGAAAGTTTGTCCAATCATTGTACAAATAAAAAATGTTTTATAAATTATGTATTTGTCCAAAAACAAATAATTATTCACAATTTTACATGTCAGAGAATATTCAAAACCCATCTAACACCACCAACATACAATCCAAGTTTCTCTTGTATGACCCGTAGCATGAAAACATGCAACCAAAAATTAAAAATAGTATAACCCACACTCCCTTTACTTATCACCTGTTGCACTATAACACCATCACTATTTTGAAGGAACTGATGCCACATGAACATCTAAGAACTAAGACTGCCCCATCACCAAATCCAATCGAACCCACTCCCCTATCCCACTTTCCTAGCAGCACAATACTCAAGGAAAATCAAGCATTCACATGTGTCCCATCGGTCAAATTCCACCACACAACTATTGGTGGCTTCTAGGCTGGTGCAAAAAGTTGGGGGGCCAAAAAGTGGCCAATTTTTTTAAAAAAATTTGAAAATCCATAATGCAAGCGTGTTATAATGTGCTCGCGTTATAGCTTGGTGTGACCAATCCTAAGGCTCGGTCACACCAAGCCTATAATGTGCTCACATTATGACTTGTTATAAGAAAAAAAAAAGCAAATCCAATTCATTTTTAGACTAGCATATTTCCTTCAGTCGTGGCCTACAAGCCCTTCCAAGGCATGCTCGCATTGTAGAGACCCCAAATTTAAAAATTTCTTCACAAAATCTTTGATATTTCTCTGCCAGAATGTCGCCACATCAACAAGGAGCTCAAAGGAGTAAGCTTTTATTGTTTTTTTTTTTTTGTGAATTTATTGTTAAATAGGTAGATTTAATATGTTTTTGATGTTAATTTCTTCAATTTTTAGGAGTTGAAAATCCAACTTATTCTCCTCCTCAAAATCCTTATCCTCTTCATGAACAAGCACACCAACAAAATCTTGATGAACAACCACAACAACAAACTCGTCCAACAATTCCTCAACATCCTCCTGGAACTCAACAACATTTAATGGGGGAAATTGAAAACAACAAAAAATAAATTGAAGAGTTAATTGTGAGGTTGAACAATCCTATAAGTTCAACCTCGAAAAGAACCACACTTGCAAATTCACTTCAAGTTATGTTAACACATGTAGATGCAATTATCAAGAAATTAAGTGGTTGGATGGATAAGAGGCAGGAGTGCATAGATTTTTATGCAGATAAACTATCCTACAAACAAGTAAAAAATTGCAAAATTACAAAATATGGTCCTTGTGTTCACTATTCACTAACCTGTGCGTATAAATCAAAATCTTGACCTTACAAGCAAGAGGTTTCCTATCCATTGGTGCAACCATCAAGGGAATAAAGGATAATTTTTGGAAGAGGTGGTGGATGGTTTTTGACCATCCTCCATGTAACAATAATGAGTTCCCCCAATATTTCTTGAGGAAACTCTACTACGAGTTTGTCCTCAACAAAATCTCCAACTATTTTGATATGCGAGACTTCTAGGGGAGAGGTGGTGGGTTAGCACAGGATAGACCAAGTGCACGTCTTGATCCTCAATGGTCAGTGAGACAAGCACTCGCTAGACCAACTTATGAGCACGTTGCTATCCCTTTCGTCATGAAGGAGAGTGTTGAGGTGGATACTCTATAGTTTATTAGTTCTCTAACCCAAAGTATCATCGAGCATGTGAGTCCTACAATACATCATGAGCCAAGGGAGACTTCAAGGGGTAGGGTTCCACCCGATATTTGTTAGGATTGCAGGTTCACCTATACATATGACCCCATAGATATTCAAGAGGTTGGTGTGCAGGCTACGTCTATAGCTAACCAATTGGTGATGACAGATGCCATGATAAGTGAGTCTTTCAACCTCAATACTCAAGTAAATGTTAGCATGTTAATTGAATTTAATTTATTAAATTTCATTTTTGAAATGTAAGATTAACTAATTTAGTTTAATGATTGTAATAAAATTTTGGGGTCATAGTGTTCATACTATTTTCACTAGCCCTCCACCTCCTTTTTACTCCACTGCATCTACTACTGAGGTATGTAACTAGTAAACAATTATAAATATTACATGTGAATAGCATTGTTATATGAATGGTATTCTAATATCCGATTTTGGATGTTGAATAGGTTAATATTGGAGATTTCACAACAACACCTCCCAATGGCGGTGGATTTTAAACCTTCACTCAAGTAATAAAATAAAGAGTTTAACTAATGAATTGTACTTAATAGATTTGTGTAGTTTATATTCATATTGTTGATTACATTGCATTGCACATATTTCAAACTCAAAGCATTACTTCACATTGCATAACTAATAACTAGATGATGATAGATGACAAAATTTCAATTACAATATAGTTTTTTAGAAAGTCAACATAAGTAGTGATGCAATTACTTCACATAGCATAACTAATAACTAGGAGCAGCTGTCAATTGCATTTGCTTGTCATGGCATTCCATGAGACCACACTTTATTGAGGAATTTTTTCAAATAGTTCGCTACCTTGACCATGTTATGGATGCTTGGAAAAAATCTATCAAAGCATAATGATAAGCAATAGCATAGACAAGGCAATGAGTTGTTCGGAAAAATGCCTCAAAGAAATGCATCACCATGAGACCACATTTCTTTGAGGCATTTTTTCAAATAGCTCACCACCCTTTCTATGCTACCACATTTTCCATACATGCATACCAAAGCATTTTATCAAACAGTTCACTTCCTTGCTAATATGGCTAAAAGCCTAAAACAGGTGCTTTCCAACAAACCATGGATGCTTGGAAAAAATCTATCAAAGCATAATAGTAAGCAATAGCATAGACAAGGCAGTGAGTTGTTTGAAAAAATGCCTCGAAGAAATGTGGTCTCATGGTGATGGAATGGCATTCCATCACCATGAGACCACATTTCTTTGAGGCATTTTTTCAAACAACTCACTGCCTTGAGAATAGATAATCCTCTTTAATCAAATCAAATCATGTTAAGGTCTTGGATTTGATCCCCAAATCTAATCCCATCTTCCATCTTCATCCTTAGATCATATTCTTCCAATGCCTATGTTCATTTCTAATTTGTCATCCTAATTTCCATCCTCGTCCAAAATCAATACCAATCTTTCTTCCAATCAATCCTCCACTGTGTCTATCCATCTAATCTATCCTCCATCCAACCTAATCTATTATAATCCAACTTCATCCATTCCAACCAACCCCAACCATATAGATGATGATGAGGATAGCCTTTTTGACCAAACCAAATATAATCCCAATGATGACAATGAGAGCATCGTAGATCACCTTGAATCCATTTTCAATAGACATAATGCTCCAATTTTTCACCAATCCCCCATCCAAAGCTCCCCTCAAGTCCCATCCATACCATCCCCATCACCACCACTAATTTTATCCTCACCTACTACTTCCATAAGTATAAGGATGCCATGCTTAGATGTCTCCTTAGCATCGGTACTAAGCTTCCATCCTCCCTGCCTTCATCCAATCCCAATCTATATCCTCTTGCTTATCCTTCCCCTCCCTTTGACAACAAAAACCAAGCCTTTAGCCAAAATTCCCCTCTAAATCCTTTTCAATGTCCTCATCCTCATCCTCAATTTACCAATCCATTGAAGCTTCCACCTCTTATTCCACTTGTTCATAGATCCCACATCCTTAAAATCCACATCACCCCACTATTACCAAGTGTAAGAGAGGGGGACCAACCACATTCAAGGCCCCAAGTCACGAAGAGCCAAGAGCCAAAGGCTGCCCTAACTTAGCTCACTGTAAAGGGATTTTTTGAAATGAGGGATGAGAATGATGAGGATTATAAGGTCCTTCAATCTCTTTGCAAACTTGAAATCAATTTTGGGGCTTGGTGAGCCGATTTTCAGGTTCAACACTATGCCTCAAGTAGCTCTCTACCCAAGGACGATAGTGCGGCGTACTAGTGTTTGTATGACCAGAGGACCAAAAGTACAATGGGAACTAACAAAAAATGAGCTGATAGCCTAGCTAATGGCTTCTAAGGGGACAAAATAGAAGTATGAAATAAAAGATATACAAATGAATGCGATAAAGTAGATATATTAAAGCTAGGGTGATAAAAATGATATCACAAAAGGCCCTATTCACCAGCTAGTTCCAAATGCATGTCCACCTACACACAAGGAGGAAAATTGTTGGGGGAATGTACAGGGACCTGCCTCAGTCAAACCCTTGTTTTGGTGTTTCCACCTCCATGGATAGCTAAGATAGCAACTGTAGAGAAAAATATGATAAAGGAAGAATGAAAGTAAAGAACACAATAAATACTACAAAACAATAATGTGCTACTCAACCAAATCATAGAGGAGAGGAGTGAAAATGCTTATCACCTCCGCCAAGAGCTCACTAGCTAATGGAGGAGAAAAAGAGAGGACTCAAGCCCCTGTTGCAATGGTGTTGTTCCACACTTGCTCTATGGAGTTGATGGAGTGTTGTTGTTGCTGCTATGGAGTGCTAAAGTGTTGCTTGAAGACTGAGAATGCAAGAAGTGAATGCTAGTGTGTGCAAGTGAAATTCCTAGTCTAAAATGCAAAACAAACAAAATGCAAACAAGGAAAAACACAAACAACACCTTAATGATTAGCCTAGTTGAAATTGAACAAAATGAAATACAAAAGGAATTATGTTACCTTGCCCAAGTTGATGAGTTGGTTGGCCCTGTTGATTCGTTTGATTGTGCACTCCTTCAGATGGAAAATGGCATAAAACCTAATGCAAAATGTAGCTTAGGGAAAATTACCAGGTTAGTAGATTAAAGCTTAAACAAAATAACCCAAAGCAAGCAATGAAGAACAAAGGAGTATAAAACATGAAAACAAGGAAAGATCTCACCAAATGTCTTCAACCTCCATGATTAACCTCCATTGCACCTTCTCCATTTACTAAAGCATGAAAATGTCCAAAGCATGAAGTCAAGAAATGCCAAGATGTATGAAGTCTAGAGATGAAGTGTGTCAAATGAGGCCAAAATTGACATTTTATAGAAAAGTCAATTTTGGATGAAGGGCCAAGATTGAAAGTTGAGAGATGCCCTAAGATTAATGGTTGATATTAAATGTGACAACCCACAATTAGGGTTAGGGAAACATTAGGATAAAATTTGAAATGAATGGTTGAGATTTGATTCTAGAAAAATCAAATCAATGGACAAGGTTGCATGTGACAAGGAGATAAGAATGACACGGAAAAAGGAGCTGGAAAATCAAATAATATTAGAAATTATTTGATTTATGGATGCAAATTGACATTTTGAATTAAAAATTAATTTAATTCAAGAGGTGGGGCCATGTGACAGTAAATAATTAATCTAAATTATTTACTTGGAGAAAGAAAATAGAAAGTGGGACAATTTTAAATAATTGACTATTTAAAATTAGAAAAAGCCAAGGTGGAGAATAATTAAATAAATTAAAGAATTTATTTAATTATAGGAAGACATTCAAGAATTAATGATGTATGTAAATAAATAAATTAAATTTATTTATTTAAATAATCGGAGGAAATAATGGACAAAAGATAATTAAATTATAGAGAGGCATTAGAAAATTTATTTATTTAAATAGTCAAGAGGAATAAAAGACATGAATTAATTAAATAATTGATAATTATTTAATTAATAGTTGAAATCGGACCATAGGACACAATTAAATACTTTAATTATGTTAGGAAGAAATATGGAGAAAATAGAAATTGAAGGCCTAGGTCAATTTTAAGTGTCTACATTTTGGCCCTCTTTGTCATAATGCAACATGTCGCATTGTGACAAAGAAAATTCAATCAAAACATGCCCCAGCGAAGGTACAGAGTATCTATGCCTCCTCGGGAAAATTTTCAAATTTTGACTTGGTGATAGAAAATTTTGGAAAGTGTCCCGATAAGTCAATTTGATGTTCAATAAAACAATGGTGCAAATAGTTGTGGATTTCAAGGTGTTTAACGCAGCCAAAAAGTCGGTCAAAGTTCGTCAAAAGAGCCTCTAGTAATAAAATTTTCAAGAAAATCCCACTTTTAGCCTATAAATAGGTCCAAATTGGGTAAAAAGTCAATTCATTTTCACTTTTACCTTTTAAAATTTGAGAGCTTAGAGAGAGAGGAGACTTCGCAATGATGGTGATTCTAGTGACTGAGCATCGCAACTACATCGTGCGGACCTTTAGATGGCCAAAGGGCACAGAGCCACTGGTAAGTACCGCATACCCACTTCATGATTTTCTCGTTTTGCTTGCATTTTTAGGGTTTAAAGGTCAACAAATGTGTCGCGACGCATTTGCGTTTGCATAAGCCGCAATCATGTTTGTGTCGCAATGCAAATGCAAGGTTCAAGGTAGGGTCAAGTTTACAATGAAGCATCTACGAGCTGGTGAGACGCAATCACCAAATCGTGACACAAGCATTAGGTCTAGCGAAACAATCACCAAGTCGCAACGCAAACATGGGGTTGTGCAACGTATTTGTTTTACAATGACGCAACTAATGGACGGAGTGACACAAGTGCTATAGGATGACACATTTGTGAGAGTTTGAGACGTAATCACCATACTGAGACACAATTGCTAGATGAAACAACGCATGTGAACGTAAATGAAGTGCCAAACAATGCAATTGGATTAGTGTGATGCATTTTACTTTGACCAGGGTTGACCTTAGTTAAGGCTCAGTTTCTATGTACTTTTGATTAGATAGATGATAATAATGATGTTCAATGATGTGCTAACTCCTATTTTTGCATGTGTAGAAACAATTACCACCTATTTATACATGCGAGTTTAGGCCATCCACATATGCATTCAGAGATCAGATGTGAGATAGGGAGCTGAGGCGACTAATGCAACTAGGACTATACTGTGTGACCTATATGCCCATTGTCCAGGCAAATAGGGCACTATTGACAACATTGGCTGAGAGATGGCACTCAAAGACTTGTTCATTGCACTTGTCGATGGGAGAGACCACTATCACTCTTGAGGATGTGTATAGGATTTTGTGCCCTTCGATCAGAGGAGAGTGAGTGGTTTATGATCCACATCGGGGATAGCAGACTATTATAGAGTACTATGAGGTTGATGATAGCGTGGGAATGGGCATCGATGAATATGAGATTCAATGGGAGTTTATGGCTAAGCATTATCCTTGATGGGATGTGATATTATGCATTTTGATTACTGGTGTCTTGATTCCAGATCATCGGGGACATGGGTTCCCTATCAGATGGGGAGATGTGCTCATGAGGATGAGGCGAGACAAGATCATTTTTACATGGGGGCCATGTTTACTTGGCATGTTGTATCATCAGTTACACGAGGTGGTGTACATAGGTGCACACAGTATTAGCTGCGACACTACATTGTTGATGATTTGGGCTTGGGAGCATATTCTCGTCTTTCATCCTCTGATTCAGAGACCACAACTTGTTGAGGGGATATCATATGTTTACTTGTATTTGGGTGCCCTACAATAGACCAGGGTTGGGGAGACAGGATTTTGGTGACATCAGATTAATACACTAATGGCATTTGTCTGGAGGCCCTATAGGGATTGTTCACAATGGGCAGGAGAGGGTGATCATCTTGCATTTTGCAGATAGTTCAAATATCTGATTGGTTGCATTGTCCAGTCTCAGTTGATTATTGAGATGTACCTGTCCTAGCAGGTATTACGTCAGTTTGGCAAGCAATAGGATGTGTTGGTGGGGACAAAAAAATATGCCAGATTGTCCCGAGAGACCATGTGGGGACCAACCATATCAGTGTCATTGGCAGAGCAATAGATAGATAGTTTAGTGGCACAAAAATGGGCCTAGAGTGGGGATCTGACACATCCTGGTACTACTGTAGAGTTTGATACATAGTGGCAAACACATAGGCCACAACCTTTAATAGATTCAAATGGGGTGATGCCAGTGGATTGGTGATCAATTATACCGGCAAGTGCAGCGAGACGACCGAGGAGGCAGAGATGGCGGCAGGGGGAGGGAGAGAGATGGGGGGAGGGGTGGATGGGATGATGGAGGAGACAAAGTAGATGGTGGTGGTGGAGGGAGGGGGAGGAGAGGAGGAGACAACAGGAGTCAGGGCAGGAGGGTACGACAACATGTTGAGAGGGTACCATTAGACATGATCCCTAATGTGGCAGAGGAGGAGGAAAAAGAGGAGGGAGTTAGATGGGAGGAGGAGCAACCAGAGGTGGAGATTAGGCAGGAGGAGGAGCGGCCAGAGGGAGAGAGAGAGAGATGGAGGCCAAGGTGGATATAGGAGAGGAGGCAATTTGGGGTGAGAAGGAGATGGTGGAGATGATGAGGAGATTGATATTGGCAGGGGTGATGAGATGGATGAGGTTGAGAGGTACTTGTGGGAGTGGATGGTGAATGGGGAGGACATAGTTGAGGAGCCACCATTGCTATGGGATGCCACAATGGACCAGAGATTGGAAAATATGTAGAGGAGATTAGATGAGGCCTTGGCGTAGATCAAGACCCTGCAGGTAGAGTTAGAGGTGATGAGAGTAGAGCAAGATAAAGATGTGATCCAACAACAAGAGGCACAAAGTTGGTGCTCTAAGTTTGCATAGAAGTGTATAGGGCCCGTGGGAGAGATTGCCAGGGAGCTAGCCAGGATGAGTGAGAGCCGGGGACAGTACTAGATGCTTTATCAGAAAGCAGTGCTAGCAGATTAGCGAGATCCTAGTTTGAGTCAAACTCGGAGTAGGACAGGGAGTGATTCAAGCAGTAGTAGTAGGAGCCACAGTAACCAAAGTTAGAGTAGTTTGGGTGGGTCTACCTCCTTAGGTAATTCCTTAGGGCACAGGTCGCACCATCATAGTCACAGGAACTCTTCGGGCCATAGATCCAGTCAGAGCCATGGATCATTTGCTTCAGGGCATAGGTTAGAGCATAGTCAGCCACCTATCACAGATCCTTCATCTTCACAAACTCAACCTATCATGTCTACATAGATTTCGTCAGTTATGATTATAGAGCATCAGTCAGCTCGGTCTTCTCCGCGAGGGGATGAGGAGAGCATAGTCTAGGGCATTGTTGTTGTTATTGTTATGTTTGAGACATTATGATATATTGAACATCAAGCCTACGAGCTCTATTTTTGGAATATCTTGAGACTCTATCCTGTGACATGATTTTTGAGATTATATATATATGATGTAGTTTTGGCGTGGACTATATGCTATGTTTTATGTGATGATGCATTATAATTTGATTATGATTATGTGATGTGATTTATGTGATAATTCCTATGGTGATGTCTTTATATGCTATGTGATGTATACATTTATGATGATTATTTATGATGAGATGCCATGATGATATTGTGTTATGTATGATGGTTATTTTATGATGATAATGATGTCTTATATGTATACATAATGTTTTCTATATGATGTCATATTTATGATGATGGATGCATTAATGTATGATGCAACATGTGATGCCTTATGTTATGATGTGCATGCATTAGTTTGATGCACTTTTATGTTATATGAATGCAAACAATATATGGATGTGAATGATGTGGATGCAAATATGTAAAATGGATGTTTAATTAATGTATGCCTTAATAAACTTTTTATGTGTATTGCAACTAAGTGAATGGATATATGTAAATGTGTGATGAACTAATGCAATGTCTATATGATCATGAATGCAATTTATATTTTTGTATGTCACGGGATATCATCAGGAGACGGAAGAAGAGAAACGACAAGAAAGAAGGAGATGGATGTTAGTGCAAAGACAAAATCCTTCAATATATTTCCAAAGAACTAATAGTTGTTGCTCTAATCATCATTGGGAGAATTATTGTAATGGCCAAAAAATACCATGATATGACATAGATCGATGGTGTGTAAGGTCATACCATCACATGAAACAAGCAACTGCCAACAAGGATGATCACGACTCATACTAAGAGTGCAATTGCCCTAGTATTTTTGTCACAACCAACCATAAACAAAAAAGACAAGAAAGATGAGCCATGAAATGTCATTGCTCCTCTAAATCCTGTTGCCAGGAGATCCTCAAGGAACTAGCAACATGAATTTTTGAAAAATAAAAGACAATACAATCATCATGATACGTCATTGCTCCTCTAAATCCTATTGTCAGGACATCCTCGAGGAACTAGTAGCATGATGACAAATCAAAGGACAGATTCCAAGACAATGTTTGCCAAGTGTGTTTGAATGTCGAGTGATTTGATGTCAAGATGCCAAGTTATGACGAAGTCTAGGTGACAAATGCTAGGTAATGCAAAATTCAGGAAGGACACATCCTGAATGATGTCAATGTTGAGAGGATCGATCCTTAAATGTCACGAGAATCCCTCAAAATGCCAGATGACAGTGACGATGCCTAGGAAGGATGCATCCTACGACATAAATAAATGACATGGGTTGTTCTTCAAAAGGACACATTTGAAGAATAATCAAGAGTTGACAATTTGACTTATTTGACTGAGTTTAACTAGAGTTGACTAGGTGATAGAATTGATTGAAATGTTGATTAAATGATTGCCAAAGTTTGTTTTAAGAGTTTTATATTTTAGAATAATCTGTTTGATTTGAAGACATTTGACGTGTGTGCTAGTGCAATGTCATGGACTCTAATGGACTAACTTAGTGCAGCCTCAGGGGCTCATCGATTGATGGTCTTGCCTACATCATACACTTAGAGACCTCATAATTCGACACGACCAATGACTTTGTCTTGTTTGATCAAAGATTGAATCACGATTTTATTTTGACAAACCTAAAAAGACTAACCTAATGTCTCGGGGGCTCAAAGATGAGCCTTTCCTACGTAGAAAATGCATAAAGACAACATAGTTCGACAATGACAATGACTGACTGAGATGACTGACTTGACAAGTTATGACTCTATTTTTGGGATTTTTGAATGTTATTTGGATTTTTTTTGTTTTTGACATATTTTGATTTGTTTGCATTTCTTTAGGACGTTTTTCAATTTTTAGGGATTTTTTCAAGACTTATGATTTTTAGGTCTTTTTTTAGGGCATTTTATGACTTTTTTGGTCTTTTTTCAAGACATTTTATGATTTTTTTGGTCTTTTTCAGAATATTTTATAAATTTTTTTGTCTTTTTTTTTTTTAAAGAACATTTTATGATTTGTGAGACCATGTGTGACACCTACTATATTCAGGTGATAAAGGATTGGCCCTAGTCAAGTCAAGGACTGGCCAAGTTTGAAGGATGTGGAAAAGGACGTGCTTGGGATGACAGATGGACAATATGCAAGACCTGATGTCAACCATTGGTAGCCATGGAAAGAAATGGCAGGATTTTATGATAGCATATCGTGATGGTGTTAGAAAAGTGGGTGTTTAATATGGACTAAGGCAGATGGAGTGAAAGTAGATGGCGAAGTAAAGATTGACTACACATGGCGCCTGTTTGCTAGGTTTTCACCATGGTACTTATCCAAAGCACTTGTTTATCGAGTTTTCACTATTGGACGAATTATTTCTCTTTACTATTTTTTTGTCATTTTTTTTTTTCAATTTTTTTTTGTATTTTTATGGTTTTCAGGCTAACCCTCTAATGCTATGCATAAATTTTTTGAAGATGCAGATTGTTGATAGGCCCTGTCAATTGTTCACCATTTGGAGTAGCTAGCTGGTAAGCTCCATAACCGAATGAGGTAGTGATGATATAAGGGCCTAGCCAATTGGGCTCGAACTTATCAGGTTTCTCTCTGTTAAACTGATTCTTTGGATTTTGCATTAAGACCAAGTCGTCAATGTCAAACTTTTGAACCATGACTCTCTTGTTATAACTGCGGAAAAGGCAATTCTAATATGTCTGTAAATGATTTAAGGAATTATGTCTTTGTTCTTCTAGCATTTCCAGCTCATGCAGTCGTGACTGTCTATATTCTTTATCATCAATTAGACCCTTCATGGAGACTCATAAAGATGGGATTTTGACCTCAATGGGAAAGATGGCTTCAGCTCCAAAGACCAAGGTGAATGGAGTGGCTCCTGTAGGCATGTGGATGGTAGTGCGGTAGGCCCACAAAGCAGGGTTAAGTTGTAAATGCTAGTCATGACCAATGTCATTGACTATCTTCTTAAGAATTTTGATAATTGTCTTATTAGAGCCTCAACTTGACCTTTTCCTTGCAGGTAGTATGGTGCAGAGAAATGGTGTTGGATGTGGAAGCATTCACAAAGCTCACAAACGTATTGATTTTTGAAGGGATGACTATTGTCTGTGACGATGGACTGTGGGACACCATACCAACATATGATGTAGTTGAGGATAAATTTGGAAATCTGCTTGCTAGTTAGTACATGAGGGAGATGGCCTCGATCCTGTGTTGGTGCATGAATCAAATCACTATGTATTTGAAATTGGCGACACGTTCTGACAAACTCAAGTGCATCTTTTTCCATTGTCGGCCAATAATACCCAAGTCTTGTGATCATCTTAGCTAAGGTAGGGCCATTCGAATGAGATCTGTATATACCCTTATGTACCTCACGTAGGGTTGTTCATGCTTCGTCAGTGTCGAGACATCGAAGAAGGGTATTGTCAAAGTTGCGGCAATATAAGGTGTCATTGATGATGGTGTATCGGGGGGCTTTGTAGATTAAAGATTTTTGTTGGTTATTAGAAAGGTTTAGGGGAAGGGTATGGGACTAGAGATAGTCGTAGATGTCTTGATACCATGGGGAGTTGGGACCAACAAGGTCACAAACCATTTCTAATTATGGAATATCATATGGAGGAACCAAAAGTTGTTCCACCAAGAACTCAAATTGTGGCACATTGTTGGGAATGTCTAGGAGAGACCCAATTGTTGCCATTGCATTTGTTGCCTTGTTTTGTGCCCTAGGAATCTATTCAAAAGCAAGCACGTGAAAATATGACTGAAAACTGTCAACCATGTGTTTGTATGGCATTAACTTTTTGTCCTTGGTGTCATATTCGTCATTGACCTAATTGATGACCAACTAAGAATCTCTGAAGACTAGAAGTGTTTTGATTTTCCATTTTTTGGCCATTCAGAGTCCTGTGACAAGTGGCTCATATTCTGCAACATTGTGTGTACAAGGAAAAGCAATGCAAAATGACTTAGGGATGGAGTTTCCTTGTGGTGTGATAAATAATATACCTGCTCCCAAGCCATGACTTGTATGAGACCCATCAAAGTATAGTTTCCAAGGTGATTTAGGCTCCATATGAAATATAGAATCATCGGGGAAATCTACTACCAGTGGATGATCGCCTTATACAAGTGCATTTGCAAGTTGATCGGCTATTACTTTTCCTTTTATAGCTTTTTGTTCCACATATTGTATGTCATACTCACTTAATATCATAACCCATTTTACCAAGTGACATGTCAATGCTGCTCGACTTAGAAGATACCTCAAGGGATCAATCTTTGCCACTAGATGTGTCTTGTGATTCAACATGTAATGTCTTAACTTTTGGGTGGCAAAGACAACTGTCAAACAAGCACATTTGATAGGTATGTAGTTAAGTTCATACCCAACCAATGTGCAACTGATGTAGTATATTGCCCTTTCCTTCTCATCATAATCATTTTGTGCAAGCAATGCCCCTAGTGTTGAATTTGTTGTAGAAATATATAGGATCAAAGGTTTTCCTTTCAATGGGTGGCATTAGGATAGGTGGTGACAATAGATAGTCTTTTATTTGTTGGAAGGCCTCTTGACATTTATCAATCCACACAAGGGGGATTCCTTTGCACAGGAGATATTGAAATGGCTGGCACTTGTCTGCTACTTATGCAAAGAAGTGTCAGATAGACTGTAATCTTCCTTGCAATGTCCTTAGCTCACTTATTCCTTTTGGTGGAGGCATGTCTAATATGGCTTTTAATTTGATGGGATCAACTTTGATGCCTCTACGAGAAACTGTATATCCCAAAAAATTTCTTGATGTCACTCCAAAGAAACACTTCTTAGGATTCAGGCAGACCTTATACTCTTCTAGTCTTTTGAAAATTTTATCTAACACATTAAGGTGATCTTTGTGTGTTAAAGACTTTTCCAATATGTCATCCACATAGTCTTCCATTAGAGAATGCATGAGGTCATGAAAGATTGTCGTCATAGCTCATTGATATGTGGCACCTACATTCTTGAGGCCAAAGGCATGACGTTCCAACAATATGTACCTCAAGGACATGTAAATGTTGTTTTATGTTGATCTTTAGGGGCAATCTAAATTTGATTATAACCCAAGAAACCATCCATAAGGGATAGCATCTCATATCCTGTTGTAAGATCAACTATGATGTCTATGTTAGGTAATGGAAAATCATCCTTCGGGCATGCCTTGTTTAGATCACGAAAGTCTGTGCAGATGTTTATTTGACCATTTGGCTTAGTGACGAGTACAAGATTTGAAATCCATTTAGCATATTCTATTGACTTTATAAATCCTACGTCTAACAATTTCTTGAGCTCTACTTTGACTAACAAGGCGATTTGTGGGTGCATCTTTCATAGCTTCTGTTTTACTAGCTTGGCATCTAGAAGTAAGGGAAAATGGTGCAATACTAAAGTTGGATCCAACCCAAGCATATCGGCATATGACCATGCAAATTTAATCTTACGTTCTGCAAAGAATTTTTGAAATTCTGGTTTTTCTTCCTTTGTCAAAGATGCTACAAAGAGAACAATTTTGGGATCTTTTGTTGTCACTATGTTAAATTCCATAGTGTCCTCAATGAGAATTGTCGATCTTTTCTATGTCACGGGGAGAAAGTCCAATCCTCCATCCTTGGGTGCCTCGAAGAGGTTTTCACCCTCAGATACATCCTTTATGTTTACTTTTGTATCATCAAAAGGTGCCTTGCGGTTTTCACATAAAGACATGTCTTTTTTTTATTTTTTTGTTTTTTTGACTAGAGGATTGTACAGTCTCCCCAAAGCATGTTGCACAATCTAAATCTATAGAAAATATAGCTTTGTGGTCCCCAATTGGTATTCCCTCACAAAATCCCATGAATTTTGCAATGGTTCATCATTTTGAAATATGTCCATAGTTGGCAGGCCTTGTTGATCCCAGTCAATTAGTTGTGGGTAGACAAGGGAGATACCATCATCAGTATTAGAAAATGGTGGGGATGATGTGGAAAGCATGCAAAAAGATTCATAAAGGGTAAAGATGAAATTTTCATCCTCCAAATCCCATTCAAATTTTATCCAATATTCTTCTTCACTTGATTCAAACAAGTCAAACTCATTAGCAAAATAGGGGCCAAATGGATTGGAATCACAACCGATAGTGTCATGTGGTGAGTAAGATGAATTTGAATTATGGTCATTAGGGTCAGATGGCCAGATAAGCGTGTTAGAATGATGGTCACTAGTGTTTGACGACGATGCAGGTTTATCATCATCACAAGGCCAAAAGAGTCCTACCCATTCTTGTCTTTTCAGTGGGACTTTAGGAGTGTCTTTAGGAAGGTCAACTTTGAACATCTGTCTGAATCGTTCATCAAAAGAAAGTTCACCAGGTTCTAGAAACATTTCATCAAGGCAATAGTCACTTAAGGATCTTTGGGAACCAAATTCTCACTCATGTGAGTCAATTTCGGTAAGGGAATCCTCGATAGTCTCGACACTGTCAAAAACATTCATGCTCTCACTTGAAAGTACATTGGTACATTGATTGTTAGTTTCAGATAGCCCAAACCCTAACCCAAGAAGCTTTGGTATTCACAAAGGCATTATAGGTTCTCGTATTCTAGTTTTTTTTTTTTTTCCAAGGCCACTAGTTCCATCATAGCCTTGTGCCTTCACCATGTCATAACCTTTGCCATATATCTGGACTGGTAATGGGGATGGGTCTTCTAGGTCCTTGTAAATCCAAGACGATATGTCCTCGATGTCTTCTTTTCTCATGTCACTCCATTTTATAAAAATCCTTGTCAAAGGAACTTTAAAAATTTCTTTGGGTTCCATTCTGAAACAAGGTCGACCATAAGCTTTTGGAGACTTGGGTATTTTAGTGATGCAGGTGGCCATGTTCAATTTATATTCTCTGCAACCTTGGTCCTGCATCTTGATATTAGGATCATCCTTCGACATGGAGGGAGATGGTATGGCAGAAGTTAAAGGAGTGGATGTGGATGGTTTGGCAAGTTTGGACGGGTCGATGTATTTAGATGAAGGGGATGTCGAAGCTTTGTGGTTAATTGGCACTTGATGTTCTGAAATACCCCTCAGATTGGTGCACTATTGGAAGGGATCAGGGTCGCCATGTATAGTGATTTTGGTGTCATCAAAAGGAAACTTCAAACATTGATGGTAAGTGGATGATACAACCTTTAAGGCGTGGATCCAAGGTCAACCAAGCAAGATGTTATAGGGTAGTTCAAGATCCAAGACCTAACATGTTGTATCTATAATAACTGGCCCAACTCAGATAGGAAGTGTGATAATGCCCTAAGAGGAGCGTTCCTCATCATCATAAGCCTTTATAACAATGCTCTTAGTAGCGTCTACACAAGCATTAAAGAAGCTAGAGCTTTAACTAGTTTTAGGAAGCATATGTTCAATCCTGCTTTGCCATCTACTAAGACGCATCTGACCTTATGTTTATGGATAAAGATTTCGATATGCAATGTGTCATTGTGAGAGGGTTTCGATAATGAATAGTCTTGGTCTGAAAATGTGATGTGATGGGGAGTGGTTAGGTATCCCAGCATGGCTTCAAATTGGTTGACATCAATGTCATGAGGGATAGAAGACTCCTGTAAAGTTTTGTCAATTATGGCCTTGTGTGTAGGAGAGATGCGTAGCAACTCAAGTATAGAGATTTGGGCAGGTGTTTTTCCTAATTGGTCAATGAGATTGAATTGCCCCTTTAAGTTGTGACTATTTAGCAGATGGACCAGGTTGTGATTGTTTGGTAGATGGACCAGGTATCACGATCTCCAGTTGTCTAGGAGGAGGAGGACCAACTACAGTGACTTTGCCTCCATGGGTAGTGACATTACACTTAGGTGTTTTCTTGATAGTAATAGTATTGACATATTCATTGGTAGCTCAAAGATGATTAATAATGGATCCACCAGAATAGTCGAAGGCAGTGTGAGTGTAATTAGCTCGATTATTATTATTAGTCTTTGGACCTAACATAGAGGGATTATTTGAACCATGGTCCTGCAGTGGGTTTTTATGAATGGTATGGTCTGCGTTTGAGGCAAATTACTGACCGCCTAATTCGATGGTGCGATTTGCAATGAGATCTTGTATAAGATTTCTTAATTTTCAACAAGAGGAGGTTTTATGCCCTTTTGCGTGGTGATAATCATAGAATGTGTTGTCATTCCACCATGATGGCTTGAATTGTCCTTGGTCATATGGCTTAGGGTCCTATAATGTGATGACACCATTTTGGAGGAGCTTCTTAAGGACCTCTTCAATTGGTTTTGATTGTTTTGATTATTTTGGATGGTACTGGCAATAGGTGTCGGTGTGGTCATTGGTGTGTTTTGCACTTGATCTCCTTTGAGAGTGAGTACAGGACCTGTCGTGTTTATTGCCTTAGCATCAACAATGCCATCATTGGCGATGTGCTTATTTTTTACCCATTATTTTTTTTGTCAGTCGGTGGGTTTGTGTTCGTGTTCTTATTTCCATATTTGAGTTCTCCTTTAGCAATACAGGCTTTTTCAAGTTGAACGCCTTTTTTGACTAGGTCTTGTTATGCCTTGCATGCACGCCCCAACTTTTGCTAGGTAAAGTTGGGGACCCCCTTTTTATTTTTCTTCTTTTCATTTTCTTTGTCTTTGTCGGATCCAGAACCAAAACTAGAACCTTTCCAAGGTTCTTGTTCTTGGTCCCGTCCCAATCTCGGTTCCCCACTTCGCCTTCGAGTATCGTTCGGGTGTCGTCCCATCTCGTCCTGTCTCGTCCCTGTCTAGTTCTCTGTCTCATCCTTTTCATCTCGTTTCATCATTTTTTTGTCTGGCGTTGTTTGTTTGTTTTCGTCTCCTTCATTTCTTCGTGTTTGGTTTTGCGATGTTCATTTTGTTCTTTTGTTTTTCCTTCATTTTTTCAGTTTTTGTGTCTATCGTTGAGAAAATACAAAAAAATAATAAGAAATTTCAAAAATGAAAAAAATTGTAAAGTAAGAAAATACAAAAAATTAGAAAATTTAAAATAAAATAAATCTTTTAATTCTAAAGATTTTAAAATTTAAATAAATTTAAATTTAAACAAGTGGTAAAACAAATCAAAAAGGGTAAATAAAATCTTTTTATTTAAAAAAGATTTTAGAAGGATTTTAGAAAATAATAAATAAATAAATCTTTTAAAAATCTAAAATCTAGAAAAATCATAAAAAATAGAAAAAATAGAAAAAAATAAAATAAAAAAATAATAAAGTTCCTTTGGAATAGGAAAGAACATTAGTCCTGACCCCAAAACAAATGTTTTGGGTTTTATGTGGTTTTGCTCCCGCATCAAAGCCAAAATAAATTTTGAACCAAGCACTATAGAAAATGTAACGTTCTAAAATGGTTCACCCATACAAGTCTGGTCCCGATCTCGCTCAGCCACAATCTCTACCCCGCCACTATTTAAAAGGACTTTCTCTTTGTGGGCTTGGACTTGGAATTAAAAAAAGGTAAAATGAAAGTGCCCTGGTTCAGTTGTGGACTCGACTCTGAGCCCGCCAGTGATGAAAAGTGGGAGCTTTAAGAACAGGGTATCGACACCTATGGAAGCAGGGCAAGGCGAGTCAACTATTTGATAGAACATCGTTAGGAAATAAAATCTCATGAAACGCCATGATTGTAGGAGATGAATGCAAAATGTGGATACATAGACAAGGAAAATGCTAAACGTTTGACAAGAATGTCTCAAGGAGGCATCATCTCAGGGAAGAAATGATGGGTATGCTGCAAAATATGGACAAAAGGCATGTGAATGTTTTGATGGATGCCTCAAAGATCTCATGGAATACTGATAATAGTAGGATCTGCATAAAATGAATTTTGTGAAAAGGCTTCAAAGAAAATTGTAGATAAATGTTGTGCATGGGTCAAAGCCTGATTCTACAACCTTTTTTTTTAGTCTCCTCCATGATGGGTATGCGCAAAATGTGGAGGCATATGAACAATGGCGCCTGAATGCTTCAATTGAGATGGTCATCTCATGGAACACAATGATTGTTGAGTATGTACAAATTCAATTGGTGGTTGTATGGCTAAATGCCATGTATTTCACAGGCAGACCCTGCACCTCAATCTGGAAGCGAAGACAAAGGCCGATGAACTGTTAACAAAATGCCTGAAGAAATCTCATCCCATGGAATACAATGACTGCAGATCCATGTGCTAGCGGTGGAAACCTAGACAACATAGGTAAACTGTTTGATAGGATATCTCAGAGATATTACCTCATGGAATTTTGTGATTGTGGGATATAGATAAATGGATTTGTTGAAGAGGCTTTTAAAACCTTCAAGCCAATGCAATCGGCTGGTGCAAAAGCCAGGGCCTACAACCTTCACCCACATCCTCCCTGTTGCGACTAAAGTGGTGAAGCTTAGACAAATCACATGAATTGTTTGAACAAAATTCTTGAAGAAATCTCATCTCATGAATTGAAATGATTACAGAATGGCGAAGCATAGACAGGGCACAAGAATTGTCTTATAAAAGACCTCAAGAAAATGTGGAGGTAGTAAATATAGGCATGGCGTGGGTTTGGAGTAGGGTGCATAGGATATGCACAAAATGGAATTGTTGATCAGGCTTAAGAAACCTTTTAGCAATTGCTTGAGTAAACATGCATGCAAAATGTGAAAGCATGGTGAAGACAACGAACCATATGACAAAATGCTTGAGAGAGATGACATCTCATGCCATGCTATGATTGCAGAGAATGGGCAAGGAAACGATGGAATCATTGATTAAGTATGTTCATTGCTTGACAAAGCCCCTCGAAGAAATGCCTTGGCGTGAGGTTAAGTGATTGAGGAGTATGTAAGTATAGAAGTGGGTCGCCTAATGAAACTGATGATTGCAGGGTATCCATAAAAATGGATTGTAATAATGCAATTGCCCTAGCATAAATTTATGGAAAATGATGGGGTTGGGATGAAAAATGTTACAAGTGCTAAAAAACCATAGAGACCTCTATGAGGAAAATCACAGAGACAGTTGAAATTGTGAAAACGAGTCTCGAATTAGATCCAAAAACTTGTGTTAGGGAATTTGATGTTTCAGAAGAATATGAAGACTGTAGTTGGGACAAAGAATTGTTGTGTCCAAGTGTAAAGGGAGAAATAAAGGGTAGATTAAGGAGTTTTGGAATAGAATATTGCCATCCACAAAAACATTAAAGATGAAATATGCAGATAATTTAGTCATAGATACCTTGATTACCATGCATGTAGAATATTGAATCTTCAATATCAGAGGGATAAACTATTTTTGTGGACCCTGTGATATTTTTCAAATAATGTTGAAGATAATTATGTGATGATGATAGTTCTTTCATCTCCCTAATGATCTATTGTTTTTTTGTTTAAAATTTCATCTTGCAATGTTAAAATTGAATGTATGGGGAGGAGTTAATTGATTAATGCATTTTAATAGGATTATTGATTTTGTTTTTGGAAAATTAGTTAACTGTGCATTTTGTGATTTCTACAGATACCTTTCTGATGCATGGAGCAGTAGTGTCATGATTTTAAATCCAAATAGGACATTAATTTTGAATGTTATTTTAAATAACATTAATCTAAAATGGATTTAATAAGTTATTTCAATTATGAGATGAGGTGTTTATTAATTACATTTAATTGGAATAATTTGAAATTAGTTCATTTGTGGAATTAATTATTATTCAATTGATTTTATAAATTAATTGATGTGTTCTAGATGTCTTGTAGGTAATGTGAAATTTGCAAAAGAATTTGGAGATGATTTGCAAAAACTCACGTACCAAGAAAGGTGATTTTCTGAAAAGATTATCAAATTGTAAGACAACTAAAAGTATGGTGGGACCATTTGGAGTAGTTTCTGGAGAAAGATGTTGATTTTAAGCTGTTCATTATGCAAAGAAGAACTTTGTGTCAAACTCAAAGTTGAAACTAGAGGGTTGCAATTATGAACTAAAGTTGAAACTAGAGGATGCTACTGTTAATTGAAGCCAAACTAGAGAGTGGAGTTTGAAACATAAATTAGTTGAAGCCAAACTGAGAGCTGAAACAAAAGTGATCTTTCTGATTGAATTGTATGCACAAAAGCTACAACTTTTGATGTCTGAGTTTGAGGAGGAAATTATGGAATCTTGAGCTATTAATTGTAAAATCAAGCTCATTAAAAAAGGGTTGGACACTTAGAAAAATAAGTTAGAAGTTTTACAGCTTAGTTGATTAGAGTTTTACAGTAGGAAAGGTGATGCAATTTTCTGATTTTCTTAGTTTAGATGGAGGTAATTTGAAGACATGGGTTTCTGTACACTGGTGATCTTTTCAGATTTGTAAATGTTGCTTATTTGTTTCATTGACAATAGAAGTAGCCAAACTTATACCTGCTTTAAGTTATGCTCTGGAATGATGTTTATTTTATTAATCATTTGATTTGGAAAGCTTTCAAGGAATGAAATTCTATCTTTTCTTTTGTTTGAATAATGATTTGCAATCTGCCATTAATATTTGCATTGTGAATGAATAGTTGTGTATGGATTATAGGTTGATTTGTTTTGCAGTTCTAGTTTAGGAATTCCTTGGAAGGTAATGGGTCTGATTAGTTGAATGAATCAACATTCTTTTCTTTCTACGTCCTTGATCTATCTTTTTCCTTTTTTTATACCCCCCTGTTAGTGTAGGTTTAAATAATAATTTGATCTCACAACAATAAAAAAAGCTCAATAACCAGCAGGCCCCTTGAACATTACAATTACATTGACCATGGAGCAATATCAACATAGTTGAGAACCAACTACCAGGACCTTGGGAGTTAGATTACTATATGTTATCTTTCCTTTTCAGGAGAAATAGAATAGAGATACTCTATTGAAATGTTTCTATGCTATTTTGACCATCAAAAGTCTGTGAAAGTGGTGCAACAATGAACTTGTAAATTATATTTCAATGGGCCTAGAAGGTTTTGGACAAACATGTCTACCTTTTATTTTTCTGGTATCTCAACATGGCAACGTCTTGCTAAACTCCTCCATCTTTGGAAGAATGGAATAAAGGTCTCATCAGTTTCTTCTTGATTAAGCGTACATAAATTAGTGATGGTGACATCGATGTCAATGTTATAGGCATAATTTTGCATGAATTTATCAGCAAGTTCCTCCCATGACTTGATTCCTTTAGGCAGTGTAGAAATCCATTCAAGTGTGGGACCTATGAGACTCCTAAGGAAGAGTCTCATCAAATAGGTATGCTCATATGCAACAACCACACAATTGGTTGTAAACTCTCTTATGTGTTCAAGGGGATTTGTTTTACCTTTATATTTGGTGAATTTTGGCACCACGTATCTAGGAGGGAACTGTGGCATGTGTAGACTCGTATCAAAAGGGTATGGACATAGGTCATATGATGTGTGGGTCTTTTTGTGTTGCATCTACATGTTCTCCATCTATTTTTGCAAGGTCACAATTTGAGCTATGAGTGCATCAATTATGGGGTTGTTCGTAGTGTCACACATGCTAGTGATAGGTATTCCATGAGTCCCCATTTGCTGTGAGGATATTTTCTGATATTGTTGTGGGATGTGCTGTTGTGGAATGCATGAAATGTTTTGGCTTGGAAGTTGTTGGTATTGAGAATTTTGATTTGGAATATGTTGTTGTGTATGGACGTGTGATGCGTATGTGGGAATGTGCACTCCTATAGTGTTGGTCTATATTTGTGGAATATGTTGACCTTGAGTGTTTTGGTGTCCAAATAAAGTCATGTGTTGCATTATTTGGTTGCCTTGTCCAAATTGGTAAATGTGACCATGTGTAATGTTTGTGTTTTGCCTTTGGGGGATATTGGTGTTGGTATTGAGTTGTGATGAGGTGTTCACATTAGGTTGAGGTCCTGGAATGGAAATTCACCGTTTATTCCTCCCAATGGGGTTCAATGAACTTGTTCCCATGGTATTATTTGATTACCCAATTAAAGGATTTGATGATGTCATTCCCATGGCACTAGATGAACCTCCAAATAAAATGTTTGAAGAATTTGTCCCAATTGTTGAAGATCCAAACGTAGCTCCAATTGCTTGTGATGAAGTTGTTGACATTAGAGGCATTGACTGTGATGTGACTTGTGATGTGGTAGAGGTTCCCCCACTGGATGTTGTATTGACCGTGTTGGAAGTATGTTGAAAGGAGGTGTCATTAGAAGTAGCATTGATGGTGTTTGTCGCATTTTGTGTGGTGGCACCAATGAAGGTATTATTTGTATTGTGTTGTGGTGTCGAAGGAGGTTGGTTGGTGTTCGAAGTATTGTTTGCATTATTGTTTACATCATGATTGGGAGAGGCTACTCTTAAGGTGTTAATGTCAAACCCTTGTGGTAATTTGGCCCCTTGGTCTAAAAGCATGGCTAAGTATCTTTGTGAGTCTTGCAAGATAAGTTCTTCCACAAAGGAGGCCATGTCGGGGTTTTGTGCGGCAACTTCTAAGTCTTCCACGAATACATGTCCATTTTCATCTCTACGTATGAATGGTTCAAAGGGACTGCATGAAGAAGATGGCATGTTCATATCATTGAAAGGATTGATGAAAGATGCCCCCATATTTGTGTTTTGGTTCATGTCATTAGAAAAGTTATAGGGGTTGGTGTCTTGTCCAAAAGGGTCCATTTGTCTTCTTTTCCTTTGGAGCATAGTTTCAACCATATAAAGATTTGATCAAATAAGGATGATGAAACTGACGACTAAGTCTATGAATGGGAATGATATGACACTATGTTTTTGGATTTTTTGAATAAGGGATTTCAAATGCAATTATATTTTTGGGGGTTTTTGGAAATAAGAAAAGTAATAATGATAATGTTGTCTAAAGGAAATGTCAAATACAAAAGGACAATGAAGACTAAGATGAAAGATATGACACTATTTTTTTGAATTTTTAAGAATAAGGGATGCAAAACGAGTACTAAAATGACTTAAATGTTCTAAGGTATGCAAATGCAAAGGTCAAAGCAATTTTGATGGACTTTTAGAAAAGGTTTACTCAACCACTCAAAGCTTGGTCATCAAAGGACTTTGTTGGTATGGCTAAATGACAATGAAAAAATGACAAAGTGAGGTTTCTTGACTAGACTTTTGAGTTGGAAAGGCCTCACAAAAGGACAATGACTAAAGGAAATGATTTTGACTAAGTCCAATGTGTGCGAACCCTTTTCCTAGTACCTGCAAAACAACATGAATAAACGAGTTAGACAAGGAATTACAAGCTAAAAGAAGGTTTCCCCATGAAATCCATTTACAAATCAAACTAGGAATGAAAATATTGAAGAACACAATGCAAATGATAAAAACAAGATAAAATCCTAATTAGATATGCAAAATCTTAATCCCATGGGGGAATTGGTGCCAATTTGATGTGGAAATTTGGCCCTTTCCCAATCCCTAAGATGCAAGATTCGAATGTTGAAGAGATTGATGATCCACTTTTGATGAAATGGTGAGAGCTCCAAACAAAATCTGCAATAACCTAGCTAAGAACTCAAGATGGATGAATGGAAATGGCTAAGTATTTTAGCATGGTAACTTTGATTGGATTGTGGATGATAAAATGAGGAGAGGAGCTCTTCCTTTATAGGATTTCAAGATGGATGAATGCCCAAATTTGAGCAATGTGGGACTAACAGTCATCCAATGATATGGTGCCACTTGTCAAGCTATGAATGGTTGATGGTTGTGCAAGATTTGGGGTTTGTGCCAATAAATGCCAATATTTGAAATTCAAATTTGTTGAAATGACATGTAAGAGGGAAGGGAAAATGCAATAAATGCCACTTGGCTCAAGGCAAAGGACATGTAAGAGGTTTTAAATGCCTTGTTGGATGTACATGTTGACTTGGAATTTTTGAATTCAAATTGAGAAAATATTCCAAAAGATGCCTTGTGAGGAAAATAGAGATTTAATAAATGAATTAAATCTATTTTCATGTGCAACTTGCATTATCTAGAGGATGTGACATGAGATGAGGTTAAATTAATCAAGGGTTTAATTAATTTAACAGGAGATTAGATGATGTGACTTATTTGACTTAGATTTATGGATTTATTTAAATCAGATAAGAGAGGAATATGGTAAGAGGATAATTAAATAAAGATTTTGATTTATTTAATTAAAAGGGATGATGTTAGATTAAATCAAATAAGGTTTTAATTTATTTAATTTAATGGACAAACTTTAGGGATTTAATCAAATAAATTGATTATTTAATTAAATAGGGATAACTAGATCATATAAATTGATTTAATTAATAGGAGATTGACTTGATTAGATAAAATAATTTATTTAATTAAGAGATGAATATTGATGAATTTAATCAAATAAGGGAATTTGATTAAATGGTTAGATCGAAGAGTGATTCAGGAAGAAACGATGTTAGTAAGTCGGGATCAGGTGCACGATGTCAAATCAGTATATTTTCGATGTCTACACAATGATAACCTACTTTTGAAGGAGAATATTTTGCAAGGTATGGTAAGTTTTCCTATTCCAAAGTCTGTAAAGATGAGGACCTAAAGACTTGTTTATGCTGAAAGATGATGGCTTTTAAAATGCACTAACAATTTGCAAGGATGGACCTATGGTAAAATGCAAACTAAAGGATGCAAAGAATGGAGGATTTGAGCAATTCTTTTTCTAGTTTTCAATAGAGGCCACTAGAAAAAGATGTTTGACAATAGTTTGAAGGTGTTTGATCTCAGGTTTTGGACTGTAACAGTGTTTTTATAAATGCCAGGCAATTGCGTCGTTTTAGGTTTCAAATATGTTGCAGGATGTCAAATATGTCACAATTTCAACAAGTGCATTTTTATAAGTTGCAAATGTGACTCAGGAAAGCAATTGCGGTGTTTTGGAAATCAAATGCGGTTTAGACCAGTCAAATGCATTGCAAAGGGTAGCAAATGCAGCTTGGAAAAGCGATTGCATTGTAGGAAGTCTCAAATGCGGTTCAGAATGGTGAATGCATTGCACATAATAGCAAATGCGTTGCAGGCTGAATAAAGGTTTGGTTTGTTTGCAATTTTGGCAAATTTTCAGAATCATTTCAGTTTGAGTGAGTGTTTCCAGGTCTGTTAAAGGTGTTTATTTGTTCAATGTCTCAGAAAACACTTGGCAAACACAATTTTTTGTCTTTGAATGTTTGAAAACATGCACAATGAAGAGAAGCACAATCCTAGGTTAGGCAAGGACTATATCCATTGGATTCCACGTGGGTTTCCCCAGCCGCACTTATTCTTAGCAGGGTGATTTAGAAGCTTAGCCACACAGGATCCCCCTTACATTACACTCACTTTTCGGGTCAACAAAGCTTCAAGCCCCCATAAATCTCCCATGGCAGGATTTTCACCTCTACTAAGAACTGCGAGAATGTGGATGCCTTTGCAACAATCATTGCTGCACCAACAAATAGATGGGTTTTTTGCCACTGCACAAGAGGGTTCTAGTAGATACTCAGGGACATGGCACCTCACGAGCATATAGAAAGCCACTTAAGGCTTTAATCACTCTACTAGGGGCTCTTATACCTTTAAAATAAAATGTAGGTACCCATTTTCAAATGACACTACACGGCTAAGGCCTACATACCATGAGGATTTGACGGTTTAGTCTTATCTTTTTATATACCAGCCTGAGCAAAAAAACCTGTTGGAGTCATTCCCTCTTTCGAGGTAGGCCCCTCTAAGGTTAAATAACAAAAGTGAAATTGAAAGCTTTGTTTTTGTTCACCCAAGATCGCACTAAGGTGCGAGGAGATTGCATACACAAAACTTTCAACTCACACTCACAAGCTTGTTCCTTTTAATTAACTAAAATAAAATGTGTGGAAAACACCTAAAACACTTTGTTCATTTTAAACTTTTAACTTAATGTGAAACAAAAAAAGTTCATTTTAAGACTATGACATAAAAATGCATGTAAATTTTAGCCTTATGAGTTTCAATGCAAGATTGTGTTCATTTTAAGCCCATGAGTGAGTATGCATGTTCATTTTAACCAATGAAATGTGAATGCAAGTTGTTTTTTATTGTTTTTTTGCTTTAAGGAATTGAAAGAGTGTTGCAAAAAAACCAATGAACAAAGGGTTAGACTCTTTGCCACATGTTGCCACCACAGATTTGTAACCCAAAAAAGCCTCTAAGCTATTAAATGGAAAAGAAAAATCTGGAAAATATAGTAAAAATTCAAAAGGAAATGTTTTTACTAGGTGAAGGCATTGTTCTGCAAGGCAAATACTTCTTAGAGTCAAAAGCTAGAATCTACTAGGCAAATGCATCGAACTATAAAGCAAATACGTCGCGTCCTGCGCATGCGTCGTTCAAACCTGCAGATGTGTCACAACAGAGCAAATGTGGCGTTCTGTTTAGTAAGTGCGACTCAACAAAGTGGATGCATCATTCTAAAGGGCGAATGCATCGCAACACAACAAATGTGGCTCAAAAGTCTACAAATGCGGCGCTCCGTACCTGTACCTACAAAACAAAAAAGAAATTCATACAAAAAGCTGCAAAAATGAATGTTTTGGCATCAGGTTCACCAATGTAGCTTAGGGAAATTTACCAGGTTAGCAGATTGAAGCTTAAACAAAATAACCCAAAGCAAGCAATGAAGAACAAAGGAGTACAAAACATGAAAACAAGGAAAGATCTCACCAAATGTCTTCAACCTCCATGATTAACCTCCATTACACCTTCTCCATTTGCTAAAGCATGAAAATGTCTAAAGCATGAAGTCAAGAAATGCCAAGATGTATGAAGTCTAGAGATGAAGTGTGTCAAATGAGGCCAAAATTGTCATTTTATAGAAAAGTCAATTTTGGATGAAGGGCCAAGATTGAAAGTTGAGAGATGCCCTAAGATCAATGGTTGTTATTAAATGTAACAACCCACAATTAGGGTTAGGGTAAAATTTGAAATGAATGGTTGAGATTTGATTCTAGAAAAATTAAATTAATGGACAAGGTTGCATGTGACAAGGAGATAAGAATGGCATGGAAAAATGAGCTGGAAAATCAAATAATATTAGAAATTATTTGATTTATGGATGAAAATTGACATTTTAAATTAAAAATTAATTTAATTCAGTAGGTGGGGCCATGTGATGGTAAATAATTAATTTAAATTATTTACTTGGAGAAAGAAAATAGAAAGTGGCACACTTTTAAATAAATGACTTTATTTAAAATTAGAAAAAGCTAAGGTGGAGAATAAATAAATAAATAAAATAATTTATTTAATTATAGGAAAACATTCAAAAGTTAATGGCGTATTTAAATAAATAAATAAAATTTATCTATTTAAATAACCAGGAGGAAATAATGGACAAAAGATAATTAAATAGATTTAAGAATTTATTTAATCATAGAGAGACATTAGAAAATTAGCGACATATTTAAATAAAAAAATATTTAAATAGTTTTTTTTTTTTTAGGTTGCAGGAATCGGGTAGCACAACCCCCTATAAACTGCAGTGCACCTGGTAAACTTTTTAACGTGATCGGCGGCGCTGGCGCAACACGCCCTTCGGTACCACGGGGTGGGGGAGACTAGACCTCGTGACCAACCTCCTGCAACAGGAAGATTTAGCCAACCGAGCTAGGGCCCCAACCCCAAATAAATATTTAAATAGTCAAGAGGAATAAAAGATATAAATTAATTAAATAATTGATAATTATTTAATTAATAGTTGAAATCGGACCATTGGACATAATTAAATACTTTAACTATGTTAGGAAGAAATATGGAGAAAATAGAACTTGCAAGCCTAGGTCAATTTTATGTGTCTACACAAAATGATGAGGATGAGATGAGGAATGCAATGATGCAAGTGGGTATTTGGATAGATGCACAATGTGGATGCAAATGGAGCTGTAACAATGGAGGTTATGGCTTGGATTGGATGTTTGAAAGTTTAAGTGCAAGATGTGTGCTTGATTGAATGAATGATGCAAATGAGGGAAGAATCCTCTAATTTTAGGGGAAAGACCTCTAAGAAATGAAGGGATGAGATGATGCCTGTTGATGATGTTTTTTGCACAAGAACAACTCAGACAAAATGTAATATCCTATCTCTCTTGAAAGGTAAATCTCTATCAACAAGCCTTAAGAGATAACCCCAAGGTCTCTAATGTTAGGTCTTGACAATGCATAAAAATCTCAGTGATAATGTGAAAATGCTGGTAATCACAATAGGACCTTACTACAAGCAAAATATTGAATCTCAATTTATCAGATCTAACAATATGATGATACTTCAATCCTAAATCTAACCCAATAATCAAAGAAATGACAAAAGATAAGGGTTTTGAAGAAATCTCTAAACTTAATATTAAACCTAAGATTAACAATGCAAATGACAAAACACTCGAAATGGACCAATCCCTCAAAACTGATTTCTATTTGACCCAGATGAATCTGCAATCTTATAGAAAACTAGTGCAATCTTCTAAGGTGTTAAGATTTTCAGATCATGAACATTCATTCAAACAACCCTATTGCAATTGAAATGAATAAACCTTCACAATTGAACTAAGCACAATAAATATAAAGTCTAGGCTAACTTTGCAAAGCAACTAACAATCAGTTGGTAGCGAAAAGTATGGACTAGGGATTGCTACAACACTTCAAATATCAAATCATAAACATCATTAAATCAAATCTAATCTAAATATTATCTTCCTCGAAGTAATTCTAAAGATAGAATAACAAGAACCATGCAAGACAAAATAACATAAGTATGGCACCAAATCACAATGTCATTACTTGCATCAAATTATCCATTGTAGCAACAATTCCAACTTTCTGTTACAATATTTGATTGAGAACAACTACTTGCTAACTCTTGCTCTACTTAATTCGCTCTAACTAGCTCTTTATTTGTCTATGTCTAAAATTTCTTAACCCTTACAAATTAGGCAAAATGCCATATTTATAGAACCCCCCAAAACATGTCGGCCAAGAGAAATTCAAAATAGAATAAAATATGCATTTAATGCATGAACTTCGTTTAGGTCGGCCTGGGATCTCTAATGTAGCTCAGACCAATGCATGGAAAAATAATAGGGAAGCACAAATCTCGATGTAGCCAATCATTAACTACCTTCCCTTTTGTCCTTATTCTGATCCAACATTTCATGAACCTTCAAAAGCACCCTATCCAAGTCGGCCACAGGTGGTAAAGGCAAAACCCTAAGTCATCTCTCAATTGATGCAACTTCTTCCCTTGACTATTTTACCGACCTATCCCAATCCACCCAATATGTTAGGTATTTGTCAATGACAGCAATGTATGTGGCCGCATCATCCAACTGGTGCTCAGAAATAGAATCATCATTAATTGGGGCATAAACATCATGCCACCATTTCCTCAACTATTCCAAACTCAAATATTTGGGAGCAATCTTCCTTCTCCCTGTCATAATCTCAAAAAAGGCAATGGATCCATTATACACTCCAGCTAGGGTATCATCAATTTTCCTTCTTTGTTTGTAATTCTTTTTCAAAACCTTTTGCCTAATCTACAATGCTTCAAACCACTCCCAAGGTTCGGTAGCCTTGGAAGAAGGAAGAATTTTATCAGTTACTAGCTTATCCCTGGTGTACTCCATGATAGTCTTGGTTTTCTGCAGCAGGAGATATATGTCCTTATCCTGTGCCAACACTTCCTTCAACCAATCAATTTTCCTTATAGCATCCTTCCCAATTGACAAAATCTCCTTAATAGCCTCATTTCCTTTGATTTGCACCCCCTTCAGCCAATTTGCAGTGACAAGAGTGGAGGCCTTCATCTTTTCAAGCTCGGTGATAGTCTCCTAAGGAAAAGGATTTGTAGCAGAAACCAAAGGGTTAATGGATTGCAAGGGTTTCATTAAATCCTCCAAGCATTTCCTAAGACTTTAATTTTCCTTCTTCAACTCATGCTTGGTATTTATTTCCTTCCTTATTCTACCCAAGATATCCACACTAGAACCCTCATAATCTTCAATATCTTGCTCAATAGATGTAGGCCCTAGATTGAAAGTCTGAACATTGTAATCCTTTCCAGCCACATCATCTCTATTTTTATTTGAAGCAGGGGTGGCAATGTGAACAACTATGTTGTGAGCTTCATCTCTTTCAATCCTTGAAATCACCCTAGCCTTCTTTTTACCTTTATCTTTTCCAATTTTGGCTAGTAGCTCATCCCAATTTAGTGGACTATCTTCCACTATAACCTATTTTCTCCTTATTTCCTTGTACAACCAACCAAGGATAGTGGATTCCAATTACACTTCACTCTATCTCTCCTCTTGTTGTTGATCTTTAGGCACCTCTTCACTCAAATTTTGTTTCTTAGGAGTCTCATCTGTCTTGCCTTCCTTTTCTTCAGCATGTCCTTCTTCATGTACAGGTGATGGAACCTTCACTGCTTCCTCTTCTTTAGGAGGGGATTTATCCTCTTCGGCTCCAACAGGTGACTCTGCATATGCAACCAAGGGAGACTGCATTACCTTCTCAACTTTTGCTTCTGCACCATAAAGATCTCCCTCATGAAATTCCTCTCCTTCAGGATCTGGATGTTCCTCAATGCTTGTCGACTCTCCTGGTTTGCTTTGAGCTTCACGGGTGGAAGGCACATCATCATGTTGCTCCTCATGAGAAACAACTAGGGGAAGGTCTGCCTTAGGCACACTATCCTTAGGAGAAGGAGTCCTAGACCTCCTTGTATACACCCTGGCCTTCTCTTCTGAACTTTCTACATTTATCACTGGCGGGGTAGCTTCTTCTTCTCCCACCTTGGTGCTTGCCTTCTTTGACAATTTTATGACTCTTCTCCTTTTGGGTACATGATCATCAACCTTAGGATTCTACCCTTCAGTTTCCTTCTGCCCATAGTTCTTAATCCTTATCCTCTTCTTAGCCTATGGCTTTCTCTATTTTTCTGCTTCTTGGACCTCCTCCTCTTGAACACCTTTTATCTTGATCTTGAAATGAGAATCCAACTTACCTTTGCTCTTAGGATCCTGCTCGGTTGAATCTTCAGAGGTGGAGTGAGGATCTAAATCTCCCATTAGCTCATAGGTACATTTCACTCCCTGATTTTCCAACTCCCATAGCTTATGCTTTAGCCACATCTTGGTAAATTTGATAACTGGATCCATCAACTATTTTAATTTTGTCTTTTCCTCTTCTAACCAATCCACATCACCAATGGGCCTATCCTTTATTGCCTCATAAGCATGATCCTGAATTAGGTTTCCATCATCGTCAAGTTGGTTCGGGATTTCCCTCACATTGTATAGTTGGACTAATTCAACTTGGAGCTAAGAAAACTTCTTCTTTCTAACTTCAAATTCATCACTACAATTGGCCCAATAGTCCTCCAAATCAACCTTATGACTATACTCTCTACTGGCCTTCTTTTGAGCCTCACCTGTGATATCAAACCTGGATCTCTTGGAATGGAAGGATAAGCCAAGAGTACTCATTTCTTCTTCTGAAGCCTGGGTAGAACCAATAGAAGGACAAGCCTCTCCAGTGCCAATCCTTAATGGGAAATCTCCACCAAAACCCTTCTTATGCTTGTCCCTCTTGACAATAGCATCAAAGTCACAGATCTGTCTAGTTACTTCCAAAAGTATGATATGATCAGTAGGGTATCTTGGAAGTCTATAAGGAGCCCTTTGGCAACCATCAATCCGAATGTAGGAGAAGGTTGGGAACTGAATAAACCATGCCCCATATCTCTTGATGAGTTCTTTTGCTTGATATGAAATTCTCACATGCTCTGCACCCTGAAGTAATCTAGTGATATGCATGGTGAATGCATCATTCACCCTCTTATAGTTCGAGCTTCGTAGGTGCAATTGAGGGTAAACCTCATAGATAATATCCTACCCAAAGGTGCCCCTTTCGCTCAATCCTTTCTAGGGGTGGAATCTTGCAAGTGCATAGACCAAATATGAGGTCATTGTGAAGGTCTTTGTTTGCAACACATTGGACAAATGCTCATGAATTACTCTACTAATGAGTCCTACCTAATGGTAGTTGGTCTTCTCCTGCTCCATCCTCACAATCACATGGCACATCCAATTCTCAAACATGCCAACATTCTTCAATCCAACCACCCTGCTAAGAAGAGTGATGGGATCATAATATTCTTTCTTGAACTTTATTCTAAATAGCTGCTTGGGAAATTTGGAATAGTGAGACTTGGGCTTCTCTAGCCAGGAATTGATAAGCTACTGAGATTTAACAGTTTGTTCCTCATAGAATTCCTGAGCTACCTCAATGTTGAATCCCACCACATGAGATCTGTCTGGCATATCAAAAGTTTGGGCAATAGAAATAGGGTTCAAGTTCGCCACAACTCTCCCTTGAGGACCAATAATTTTCTGTGTACCTTGGTCATAGTGTCTCGCACACTCAAGTACAAGCTCATAGCATTGAACCGTGGAAGGGAAACCGGCTACATGTGACAAGCCTGACTCCTTCATTCTTCTAGTTACTAAAGGAGGATCCTATGCTGCCATTCTTCCTTTAAACTCTTCGTAATCCCATAATCCAACATTGGTATCAGTCACTTCAGACTAGATTGATGTAATTTTACTCTCAGGAATCTTGATCTTGATGTCCATTTTGATCCTTTCTGCCTCAAATACTGAGGATCCCTCCACTGTCCTACTAGACTCAGCCTGCACTCAACATGAAAATCATAGTAAAACCCATAGGAAGGGAATGTTAATCCATCAAAAACACCGTTAGAATGAACCTCGTACAATCAAGGTTTTATTAAAACTCTTATAAAATGAACATAACAAATTTTGGGTTCCAAAACCATCTGCAGAATCTGAGCCAGAGAGGAATTCAGGGAATTATGGGCCAGATGGATTCTAGTGGAATAATCATGGAAACACCTACTAACAATTAAATCCGATCATTATAAGTCAATAAACCACATAGGATATCATAAGATTGCATGAATTAATCATAAAATGCATTGAAAATCACTAACACATCACGCTACCCCATATTTCCTTACATTTCACCAAATTTCAGGAAAATCCGCTAGAGATGGATTTCCATGAAGGGGAAGACTCTTTGCAAATCTGAAAAAATAGGGAACCAAGGACCTCAGGAAAACCCAGAGTCAATGAAAATCTGTAGATAAGATAAAACTCTGAAAGCATGCAAATTCCAGGAACTCAAAGGAAATTGGGAAAACGAAGGAGATCAGGAAAATCCGAGGTCAACGAAAATCCGCAGAATATATGAAACTTCCGAAAGTGATAGCGGATTCCAGAAAAGCAGAGGAACTCGGGAAAATCCACCAGAGACGGATTGTCCTGAGGGAGCGAAAAATCTCAGACTGAGAATCAAACCCAAACATCAGCGTTAAATCACGATTTCTCTCATAACACCAGATTAATCATGAATTTCAAAGTTTTAAGCTTAGGGAAAGTTAGGCATGGACCCTCCATAGATTTTCTTTGCATTCTAGGCCTATTTTACAACAAAATAAGGTAGAATGGTATTGCCCTAGGTTTCAAACCCCATACATCTTCCATTATCACACAAACAAGCTTATGATTAGGTATTTCAACTGTCAATACCTTACTAGGGGAAAATCACGATTCTCAAGGAAGTTCACCAAAATGCAAAAAAACCAACAAACTCAGAAAGTACTTGGGAGACCATAAATTAATCAATGCTACGCAACCCCATCCGATTAAATATTCAAGAATTCGAGCCCTAAAAAATTTATTACATAAAAACACTATCCATAATCCTCAATTCAAAGCAAGGCAATAAAAAACATACCATTATGAAGCAGAAATCGATATCAGAATAAAAAATGTGAAGTAAATGGCGTCCACAAAGAACAGCGACAAGAATGCACTAAAGAAATCACCAACAAATCTAATGATTCAAACTCAACACCTCAAATCCAACCAAGCACTCGCAAGAATGCACTCCTAAGCTCAAATGATGACAAGAAATAAGCATAATAGCATAATAATCATCTGAAATCAATTAAATACATCACTTGCCAAAGGTACAAATGACATTAATGCCGGTCGACAAGACAAGCTGGAAAATCTAGAAACCCGACGACAGGACAGAATCTGGAAGAATCTGGCCCATGCGGAAATCCACGAAGACTAAAAATCTCTGAACCACAGTTTCCAGTCGGAGTCCGAGCAAGATCTGGGAAAATCAGACCGAGGTGGAAAGTCTCAAATTTCAGTGAAAACCCGAAATTCACCCAGAGCTTAAGATTTTCAATGAATAACTTAGGGGAATGATTTAGGCAATCAAAATAAATATTTAAGCACATGCCAAAGCAAGATAAAAACCTCAAAATGAAAGGGCCAAGACACCAAAACCTAAACAAAAGAGGGTCCCTGCCTTCAGCGGGGTGTGTGTGTGAAAACTACACAACAATGCCATCATGGACAAGATCAAGGGCTAGGGTGAGTTGAGGACTCACAAGCCCTCACATTCCAATGAGGTGTCAAAAGGGTGGTGAGGTGGAGGTACCTTATGGTACCTTGGGATTAGAACAAAATTTCCTCATAAATGAGGTCCTTGTCCCCATGTGGGTGATGTGATATTTGAGGAATTATCCTCATGGGGAAGAGGAGGGGAATTAAAAATTCCTAAAAGACATGGGGAGAATAAATGTGAATTTTAAATTCACATGGGGGAATGGGTTGCCTTCTCCAAAAGGAGAAAGAAATTAATGAAGGTTGACTTGGGGGTATGCCATAAATGGCATAAGGATTAGGTTGACCTAATCAAGTAATTAGGGTTCAAAGAAAATAAAATGTAGTTGACTCAATAGAAAAAGGGCTAGAAAGTGATGCTCTGACACGAGAGAAGCTGTGTAGGTTGTCTAATCATGGAAAATGAAAGGAGATGCCCGGTTCTCGCAAGGAAGTGGATAGGATGGAGGAATGGAGGATAATGATAGGGTATGCCCCCTTGAGAAGGTGGATGGGGAAGAGAAAGGGGGCCCCGGGTGACTTCTTGATATGAAGAAATGCAGGGTGCCACACGATAGAGTGCAAAAAACCATGAAGAATGACTTTTGAAGGAAGGAAAACAGACAAATGGGGTGCAAATGGTGGCCTACGGAAGACAAGGGATTAAATGAATTAAAAAGAAGTTAAATAAAGGGAAAAAATTACCCAAAACTTAAAAAGTTAAAAAGGGAGGGAAAAGTTATAAATAGTAATTTTAGAAATTACTATTCACTATTTGCACATTTGGCAGTTGACTCAGCAAGAGAGAGAGAGAGGAGAGTGACAAGGATGGCTGATAGGAGTGATGACAAGGGATTTGTAGATGATGAGATCATCCACTGAGATGAGGAGGTGCACCTGTTCTACTACGAGTGCGCAGTGCCCCGCCAAGTAAGAGTTAAAACCCTTCTTTGTGCTTTTGAGTTAGATTTTAAATTTTTATGCATTTTAAATTTGGGTTTTTGGGGTGGTTAGGAAAAAGAGGCGTGACTGATGGGTGAATTTGTCCATTAGTACAATAGGTTCACCCGTTAAGAGGGTGTTGGTGAAAAAGGGCGAATTCATCCCCTATAGGGGCGAATTCGTCGAGTCAGGGATGGAAAATTTGCATGTCCCTTGGGAAAAAGGCAATGTCACCAGAAAACAAGGCGAGGCAAGCTAAAATGAGGTGATATTGATTTCGCCTTAAAAAAGCAACAAATTCGCCTATGCCATGGAGAAGGCGAGTTCGCCCAGAAAAAAGGAAAATGTAGGGCAGAAAGAGGCAAAGTTGCCAAACACCAAGGCGATTTCGATAGGGGTCCAAAAGAAAGGTGAATTTTCCTAAACAAAAAGGAGAATTTTCCAAGTGACAAAAAACATGAAGGCAAATTTTCCTAACAAAAAGGTGAGGTAGGTTGCAAAAGAAACAAAAGGAGAATTCACCTAATAAAAGGCAGACTTATCGAAGACCTGAAGAAAAGGCGAATTTTCCAGAGACCCAAAGAAAAGGAAAATTCGCTTGGTAAAAAGGAAAATTTTCCAGAGACCCGAATAGAAGGTGAATTTCCCCAGTAAAAAGGTGAATTTTCCAGAGACCGAAGTAAATGGCGAATTCACCGAGTAAAAAGGCAAATTTTCTAGAGACCTAAAGAGAAGGCGAATTCGCCTAGGAAAAAGGCAAATTTTCTAGAGAACGAAAGAAAAGGCGAATTCACCTGATAAAAAGGAAAACTTGCCAGAGAATGGAGGAAAAGGTGAATTCACCTGATAGAAAGGAAAATTTGAGAAAATCTTGAAAAAGGGGTGAACTTTCCCAACACAGGGCGAATTCACTGTAAACCTGGGGCAAGGGAAGAATGATAAAAAACATAAATGCAATTGATGAAAGACTGACATATGTTCTATTTGTATGCAGAGCATTAAGACATTGTGGACAAGAGAGAGACACTTTATGATGTTAGAGGTGACCATCAGGGAGATGAATGCCCACGACCACGTGGCACTGGCACAAGCAGGGTTGCTTCACATGTTGGGGTATCCCAACATTAGAGCACATTCGGCGTTGTTGGTGGCTTTGATGGAGCGATTGAGCTTGGAGACATCGAACTTTCATCTCCTGATGAGGGAGATGACCGTGACCCTTGAGGACGTATGGAGGATACTACGACTACCTATTGAAGGACGCCTAGTGAGTTGGACATGGAGCTAGGGGAGGGAGCGAGACAAGATCCGACGGGCGATCTTTGGACAGGAAAATCTACCTATCTAGGGGGAAGAGTTAGACTTAGATGGATGTTTGGGATTGGGGGTGCCTACACTACCACTGTACCTCTACAGATTGATTAGTGGGATTTTATTACCAGATAGGAGCAAGTGGTTTTGTAGCCTGAAGATTAATGAGGTTGTGCTATGGAGAGGAGGGAGGGAGTGTTCACATGAGGTGCATGTGTGTTGGCTCAACTATATCGAAACTTGCATGTGGTTTGCTAAAGGACGGACCTTAGCGTTACACATGTGACAGTGCTCCAAGTGTGGGCCTGGGAGCACATTAGTGTGGCAAGGTTGGGGATTCTAATAGTAAGGACATAGAATGAGACACTACCAATATCATACTGGTATGCAATAGAGTACGGTTGGTGGTTGCATTACCTTGATTTCAGTGACTTTGAGGGATGGAGGAGGTTGGATGATCTACAGGGAGATCAGATTGTATGGAGACCATACTAGCACTAATGATTTTTGGGTTGGAGACAAGATAAGAGGAGGCATAGGGGCTTATTCTTCATAGTATGCTACTTGATTGGCTGGGACCCACACATCATTGAGCTTCATAGGTTGAATAGGGTGATGAGGAAATTTGGTGTATAGTAGGATATCCCTCCAAGACCATAGAGGTTTCAGCGGATTAACTAGGAGCAACTGTGGGGTGATCAAATCACATGAGAGTTTGCTAGGCAGATGTGGGAGGAGTTACAACTAGTGTCATATCTTGGGAGGGGAGGGATAAAAAACACAAGGACAATAGTGTGATACTCCACATGGTGGGCACAACATAGGCTAGGGCAGATGACGACAGTGCACCCGATTGTAGGGGCACTAGGCTACAACTCAAAGGATGAGGTGAGATTGGCTAGACAGAGGAGAGTTAGGAGGAGAGGCGGTCGATAGAGGAGGGGTGGAGACAAAGAGGCTAAGGTAGAGGAGGAGAGAGGAGACCATCAGGCAAGAGGACAGGGGGAGGTGATGGAGGAGGATGCCCTAAAGATACATCCACTGGCTATAGTACCATATGTACCTCCACCACCAAAGGATCCAATTGTACTACTAACAGGAGCTCTAACGAGATTACAGATCACAGAGCACAAACTCAGGGAGTCAGAGGCAGACAGGGACATGTTGCAGTCCAAGGTGGATAGGTTGCAAATAGAGGGGTAGAGGGATTATATGGCCCTAACAAATGATTCAGGATGATGGTTACTGGAGGTACTAGCAAAGAGGGATGATGATCAGAGACAACTAGCAGAGATGTAGAAGGATATAGAGGATATGAGGAGGCAGCTAGAAAATATGTAGAGGGAGAGGATTGAGCCAAGGAGGGAGCGAGATGAGCTCTAAGACAGAGTAGAGTGTGTAGAGATGATAGTCGGGGATGTAGGGTTAGTACTAGAGAGAGTAGAGGTAGCAATGGTATAGATGCAAACCTTTTAGGATGAGAGGAATGCGGTAGAGGCACAGGTACATGCCTTGTGGGATGAGAGGGATGTGACCGCAGAGTAGATCTCATGGATACAGGCACAAATATACCAACTGATGATGGCATAGGATGCATGGGATCGAGATAGGAGGCACCTGACCAGATTATAGGATAGGTACAAGATGGAGCGAGATGCGGGCAAGATACAGGCAATGGATAGGAATGAGTACATGAGAGAGTCTAGTTACTACATGGGGGCTTACTTCAGAGAGGTTCCAGATCCCACATGATGTGTACCTACCTATGTCTGAGTAGTACCACAAATTCTAGCACTGTCATAGTCATTAGGGACACATACACGAGGGTACAACAACTATCAAGAGACTCCCCCACACAGAGGACCAGTGCTAGATTCCCCACAGAGGTCAGATGTCAGCAACTCAAGATAGTGAAGATAGAGGAGAGAGGACATGATTCAAGTTTTTGATAGGTGCAGGGTGGATGTGCAGTACACAGGGGCAGAGACCACATATCCCACAACGTAGATTAGATATAGATCATTTTGGTCATTGATGTAGTCTCTATATTTGATTCAGAGCCTTGTACTTATATTTTATTCATTGATTATTGATGTATATGATGGACATGTATTTTTATTGTACAGTGGACGTTATTATGGACTTTGTGATGGACATGATATTTTGATATTTATATGATATGCGATAGCCCTTATCGACACTATGTTTTGCTTATGTGATGGATGTTTTATTTATGCACATGTGTATGTATGTGTTTTATTATGGATGATGATGATGATTATGATGATGATGATGATGACTATGATATCTGCATATGTTTACGAGGATTTATATTTATGCTTATGTGGATGACATGGAAGAAATGCATTATGCTTAACATTTTGTGATGTAGGATGTGATGAATGATTTATGATGTTAGATGCTATGGGCATGAGCCTAATGATTTGTGATGCAAGTGGTGATGTATGCATGAAATGACCAACAAATGTAATCCAAAAACATCAATCAGCTCATAGTAGACGTACATCTATGTTGTACACTATACAATCAATTTACTTTTATTATGATTTGATGTATGTTATGTGAATGCAATGTGATAAACTAATATGAAAAATGTTAATGCAATGAATTGATAATGAAATGACCATAACATGCTTAGAATAACCAATTAAGATTAATCTAAATAACTTAAAATAAACATGATATGATGAATGCACATGGGAGAAAATGCAATACAATGAAGCTACCATGCTAGATGAGATGACATCGACGCCATTTTATATCAAATTGTACTTTAATATGATGTCAATCAAGATTAATGAATGATTGGATTCACCTATTTTTATGGTGGGCATGCTTTTCCTAATAGTTATGTATCAATCTCAATTGCTCTGCTCATTTAGCACATCATAGACCAGGGAATTGACAATGGAGACGACCTTGGTACTGTTGGAATTATAAAATGAATGCAACCTACATGAATGATGGGATTAATATCTGAATTAAATTAGCATGGGCATGAGTGTAAATAAGGGCTTGCATAGTGATGGAAGCTATTGGTAGGCCTCCTTTATTTGTGTATCATAATTTCTTTTGCTTATGGCAAGTACTTTCCCTGTAATCATTATAAAAATAAGGGATGATGAGTGTGATATTGCACCTGTCAAAACCATAGGCATCTTGAGAAGAAAAGGAGATGGGAGATGAATGTTTGCACAACCAAAATCACTAGTCATAGGTTAGGGACAAAATGGATGGAGGATAAATGAAATGCAACATGATGAAAAATGAAATGCAGTCCTAATGCTATTTGCCATTTTTTGAGCACTTATTTTTCCTATAGCACAAGACACGATACGCCAGGGTATGAAGAACCAAGGCAAGTTAGTGTCTAATGCATGAAACAAACACAATAGACAAGGAGTCTATCCTAACACCCCAAAGTCGTGATGACTTTAGATGGGCCAAGCATTGGGATAACCACAAGCACAAAGGATGCCCTAGTGTAACACAAGACCGCAGGGATCTTGGTGGGTACTACGCGAGAAAACCAAGTAGACAACAATAAACAAAAGATAAAGATATCCTGCCCCTATGTTTACCAATAAAAGTGCACCATAATATGATGGATCATGGCGACCTTGATAGGGTATGATAGGAAGCTCAAATGATAAACAAAATGCCAAAAGTATCACAAGAAAGAAATCAATTTCAAGTGTCCTTTGCCATAGGATCAAAAGGTGGATGGGATTGATGTTGTCTGATGAGGAAGGATGCATCTTATTAAGACCAAAGATGGAGACTAAACTAAGTGATCAACATGACTCGGGATACTCAAAATTGATTGAATCTCGCGATACTAGTGGATCTCGTTTGTTAAGAACCAACTAGATAGGGACATATTTGATGACACGACACAAGACAAGAGACACATTCAACACAAGACCAACACACCCTAAAGACCTAGGGGCTAGGGGGGCTGATCAAAGATTAGCCTTGCCTACATGAAAGCACAAAGCCCTCATAGTTTGATAAAAGACCATGGATAAGAGCAGAAAGAGGACAATGAAGACCAAGATGGACGATAAAGACCATACATACAAAATCCTTGGGGGAAGATCAAATGATTGACCTTGCCTATGTGAAAGCATAGGGGCAATGTAGTTCAAAAAGGACCAACAAGAGACCAACTGAAAACACAAACAGACAACACAAGCTCATATTGGGATAAAAGTTTAGGATTGCAGATAGCAGATGAAAATCATCCAATGCTCAACCAAAATATACCAAGTGATAGATAAGGGGATGCAGATGAAAAGACTGGATGAATAGGATTCTAGGATAGGATGTGAGGATAAGATGGATGGAAGCATAAAGTAACTAGGACACAAGGTAGATAATGATTAAGCCCCCTACGAATGGTTTTGTTACCAGGTTTTCACCAAACATACTTATCCAAGGCACCACCAAGGGTGGTTTTCACCATAGGATGGATTATTTCTCTTTACTATTTTTTTTTTTGGATTTTTGACAATTTTGTACTTTTTTGGGTATTTTTTAGGATAGCATAACCTAGCTGACTTAGGTGTAAAAAATTTTTAGGTGCATGATGTTGATAGGATCCTCAAGGGGCTCCCCTTCAGGTGTAGTAAGCCTATATGCCCCATAACCATATTTAGCTATCACGACATAAGGACCTGGCCAATTTGTCTCAAACTTTCCTTTCTTGTCTTGATCTTGTTGAGTACATTGATTCTCCTTGAGGAATAGATCGCCAACATTAAATTGGTGAGGATGAACTTTCTTGTTGTAGCTCCTCCTAAGATGATGTTGATACACTTGAAGATGGTTATAGGCTCTGATACACTTTTCATCCAGGAGTTCCAATTGACTGAGCCGTGCAACCTAAGTGTCTTCATCACTTATGAGGTTCTTTAGAGATATTCTAAGTGATGGGATCTCGAATTTGATTGGCAAGATGTCATCGAAACTATAGATGAGAGAATATGGAGTGGTGCCAATGGGAGTGCAGATGGAAATGCGATATTCCCAAAGGGTGGGATGGAGATGGAGGTGCTAATCTCGACTAGTGTTATTGAGCACCTTTTTGAGGATATTGATGAGTGTTTTGTTGGTTTCCTCCACTTGACCATTACCTTGGGGGTAATTGGGAATGGAACAACGATGTTGGATATGATAGGTTTCACAAAGGTGTTTCATGGATTGATTTTTGAATGGATTTCCATTGTCAATGATGATGGTGGAAGGGATTCCATATCTATAGAGAATATGGAAGAGGATGAATTTGGATATTTGAATACGTATAATTTTGGAGTGGCATTACTTCCACCCACTTGGTGAGGTATTTAGTGGCGGTAATTATGAAAGTGTGGTCATTGGAAGATAGAGGGTAGATCTTGTCAATCAAGTTGAAGCCCCATTGAGAAAAGGGACATGGTGCTATAATGGGTTGACAATTTTGTGTTGGAGCATGTATTAGATCTGCATGTTGCTGATAGGGTAGGAATTTCTTCACGAACTCACAAGAGTCATGCTCCATTGTAGGCCAATAATAATTAGCTCTGAGAATCCTTTTGTCTAAGGCCATGCCATTAGAATGCGCCCCATAGACACCACTATGTACCTCAGTTAATATAGTGTGGGCTTTTGATTTGTTTAGACACCTAAGAAGAGTTCCATCATACCCACGATGAAAAAGTGTATCTCCGACGATAGTATAGTGGGAGGTGCGTTGGATGAAGGATTTATGTTGATTGTGTGTAAGGTCATGAGGTAGGATGTTATCATAGAAGTAGGTATAGATGTCATGGTACCATGGTGACTGAGGACCTACGATATCACACACCATCTCACTCTCAGAGATATCATATGGAGGGATTAAAATTTGATCAACAAGGAACTCGTAGTTCATTTGATCTTTAGGCATATCAATGAGGGACCCAATTGTAGCCATTGCATCAACTGCCTTATTCTTAACTATAGGGATATGTTCAAACTGGATGAAGGTGAAGTATTTCTTAAAGTCATCCACCATGCATTTGTAAGGTAACAACTTGTCATCTTTAGTCTGAAACTCATCATTGACCTGTTTGAAAATTAACTGAGAATCGCCAAAGACTCACAAACGAGTGATGTTCCATTCAATGGCAATCCTAAGACCAATGATAAGAGCCTCATACTTTGCTATATTGTTTGCGCATGGGAATGCTAACTTGAATGACTTTGGAATGTAGTCACCTTGTGGGGTGACGAACAAAATACCCGCACAGGCTCCATTATGTGTGCATGACCCATCAAAATAGAATGTCCATGTAGTTGCTTCTATGACTGTGAGGACCTCTTCATCAGGAAATTCAGTAACCAAGGGATAGGCATCCACTAAAGGAGCATCTATCAACTGATATGCTATTACTTGCCCTTTAATCACCTTCAGTCCACATGCTCTATATCGAATTCACTCACTAACATGATCCACTTAGCCATGCAGCCAGTTAAAGATGTTTTGGATAATAAATGCTTGAGTGGATCAACTTTTGATATTAGCTTCATAGGATGACTAAGCATATAATGGCTAAAATTTTGTGAATTGAAGACTACAACTAGACAAGCTTTTTCCATTGGAGAATAGTTGAGTTCATAGCCCACTAATGTTCGACTAATGTAGTAAATTGTGCACTCTTTGGAGGACTCATCATGCTGAGCTAATAATGCACCTAGTGCAACTGAAGTAGCTAAGATGTACAACAAAAGTGGTTTACCTAGAATAGGGGCATGAGGATAGGTGGATGATCCAATTACTCCTTTTTTTTTTTGAAGCCTAGCTAGCACGCTAGATCCCACTTGAAGGTGTTATCTTTTCACAGAAGATGGGTGAACAATTGGCACTTATCGACTAGATGACCTATGAACCACTTCATGGACTATAACTTCCCTTGAAGGCTTCTTAACTACTTGAGATTACGTGGCGAGGGAATTTCCATGATTGCTTTAATTTAATTGGATCTATCTCTATACCCCTTATAGAGACAATGACTCCCAATAGCTTTCCAGATGTGACCCCAAACACACTTCTTTGGATTCAGACGTAGTTTGTAGTGCTCTAGTAGCTCAAAAGTTTTCTTCAAGATCATTGGTTGTTCTTCTCTTGTTTTGGACTTCCCCAATAGGTCATCAACATAATCTTCCATTATGATGTGAATAAGGTCATGGAAGATGATAGTCATGGCACATTTATAAGTTGCCCTTGCATGCTTGAGTCCGAAGGGCATGGAATTGTAGCAAAAGGTGCCCTAAGAAGTGGTGAAGGAAATTTTATGTTGGTCTTCTAGTGCAATCCTGATATGATTATAGCTGGAGAAACCATCCATGAGGGATAGCATCTCATGTCCCATTGTTAAGTCAACCAACATATCAATGTTTGGAAGGGGGAAGTCATCTTTAGGACAAGCTTTATTGAGATCCCATAAATCTATACAAATCCTGATGTTTCCATTTGGCTTGGCAACGAGCACTATGTTGGATATCCAATCGGAATAGTCGATGGGTCTTATGAACCCTTCTTCTAACTGTTTCTCCAACTCTTTCTTGACAAGCAAAGCCACATGAGGATGCATCTTTCTAAGTTTCTGTTTGACAGGTTTAGCATTTAGATGGACATCCAAATGGTGTACCACTAAAGTGAGATCCAAAGCTAGCATATCTGAATAGGTCCAGGAAAAATTGATGATTCCCTCTTTAATCAGATTGAGGATGATGGAGTGCTCTTCTTTTGATAAGGACTTGGCTACATACGTGATCTTAGGATTTTATTTGGATCCTAAGTTTACTTCCTGCATTTCTTCAATCAGAATAGAAGATCATTCAAACAATTGAGTTCTCACAAGGGGAAGATGAATGTCCCTATCCTCCAATGCCTCATCGAGTTTTTCACTATCAGATACACCCTTTATTTTTACTTTTGTTGAGTTAGGAAGTGCCTCGGGGAGGTTTTCACTAGATGACCCTTTTTTATTCTGTTTCTTCTTATTTTTACGGTGAGGGCATTCATCCTACCCCAATCCCATAAGATGCATATAAGTATCCACTGAAGGAAAGGTGTCAATAGGTGCACTACCTCGTAGATCCCAGTCAATGAGCTCAGGATGGAAAAGGGAAAGGCTGATAAAAAAGAAAAATAGGCAATCAAACATGGAAGAGAGATCCACATCATCATAAGCAAGTATGATGGATTCTTCTTTAGGTATGTTTTCAAGGAGACCATTGTCCATACTAATGTTATTAGACTTGTACTAGTCGATGGTGTAAGATCCTTTTGTTTTGTATCATGGCCTAAGCCCAAGTGTTTTGGTCGCACTAGGGTATCAACAGGTTGTCGCCTTCCTTGTTCTTCTATGACGAGGCCTCCCCCTTGATAACTATATTTTTTGGCTAACTTTGAGGCATAAGGATATGTCTCTTGGAAATATTCTTTAAGAGGGGGAGAAGGTTTAGGCTCCTCCCGATATATCCATTGGCTAATGTCATCTTTTGGTGTATCTCGTCTTGTTCTGAGAGATTGGAAAGTACTGGATCCCACATTCTTAGAACTTAGGGTGATTGTCTTCTTTTCTTGTTTTGATGTGGATTGAGAAGGTTGGCCATATGTATGAGGTGAGAGTGGCATGGTTTCCACATTTAAAGCTGTGCGCATTTCATACTCACCATAGCCTTTGTCGATGATTTGGACCTTGGTAATTATGGAGTCAGATGTGGAAGATGGAGTGGATGAAGTGGTGGATAGCATGTTGGAAGATGGATGGGATGATAATGCCTTAGGTGCCCCCATTTCCACCCCCAAATAGTAGTGAGAATGGGGGAAGGAAGCTTCTAGAGCACAAAAATACTCAAATGGTTGCAAATCTACATGTATTGTTACTTCCATCCAATTAAATGGGAACTTCAGACACTAATGGTAAGTGGATGGGACAATTTGCATGGCATGGATCCATGGGTGTCCAAGAAGAAGGTTATATGGGAGGTCCAAATCAAGGACATGATAGGTAGTATACTGTACAACAGGACCAACTTGAATTGGAAGACAAATAGTCCCCTCAGAGTCACGCTCTGCATTGTCATATGCCTTAATAGTGATAACTTGATTATTTAAGTGAGCATGGGTGCAGCCTACCTATTTGATGAACTTTAATGTACAAAGGTTTAGGGTAGAGCCATTATCTACCAAGACCCTTTTTACCTTATGTCGGGCTACAAGGACCTCAATATAGAGGGGGCGGTTATGGTTTGAATCAATGCAAGGCATATCATTTTTACTAAATCCTAGCTTATATGTGGCTAACAAGTGTCCTACCAATGCTTGAAATTGGGTAGGATCTATAACATTGGGAACATGGGTATCCTATAAGGCTTTGGTTAGGATTTCTTGGTCGATAGGAGAAGACTTAAGAAAATATAAGATAGATATTTGGATCGGAGTCTTTCCTAGGTGATCAAGAATATTATACTGGGAGCTTACAAGAGGTGGCTGGGTTGATATAGAGGCTCCAGGAACAGTGATGCGTGTGTGGCAGGTTGTAACAACACACTGTGGGTCTTTTCCTTTTACGTGTATCATAGACACACTAGGCTCTACCTAACTAATGCACATGACAATGCCATCGTAGTTATATGGCACATTCTTATAGCTGACATTGTTTATGTTGTTACTTTGATTATTGTTGCTACTTGACCCAGGATTTGCATTAGATGTACTAGCACCTTGATTATGTTTTGGGAAGATATTTTGATATATTTGAAGCTAAGCATTGGATGATGGGGCCTGGTTGGCATCCACTTGTATATCACCCTGATCTATAAGATCTTGGATGTAGGTTTTTAAGCCTTAACATTTGTTTGTGGAATGCCATTTGATCTTGTGAAAGTCACAATAATTATTTTCCTTGTACTAGGTAGGTTTCAACTTAGACTCATCAAAAGGTTGGTCACAAGATATTTGATTGGATAGCTCACTTGGAGGAGTCTATTAAAGACGACACTTAAGGATTCTCCCAATTGAGTGAATTGGCATTTATTGTTCCCCTGATTATTCTGGTTGGACTGTTGAGGAGGATGAGGTGCCCCCTATGGCATTGATATGGCATTAGAAATAGATGGTTGATTAGAGGTGTGTCATGGCCTCTGGGAGGTGTTAGCTACTTGGACATGTTTGGTGTTAGTGACACCATCATTGACAGTGTTCTTATTCTTGTTCCATTAGCAAGATTTATCCCCATACGACTTTTCCTTATTAGGATTATAAATTTTGATCACTCCTTTAGCAATAAGTGCTCTCTCAATGATAGGACCCTTCTCTACTACCTCGATAAAGGTTGTGACACAGTGAAGATTGAGATTATGTGCCATGTCTGTGTGAGAATTTGTGATGAAAAGAGTGACCATGTTCTTCTCACTAACTAGGGATTTCATCTAACCAGCCAAAGCACACCACCTTTGAAGGTAGCTCATGAAAGTCTCTCCCTCACGTTGTTTTTCTTTCAAAAGATCTAAAGTATCGATATCCTTCTCCAAATTAAAGGAGAAGTGTGACAAATTTTTCCAAAAGATCCACAAAAGAAGTGATGGATCCCTTTGGAAGAGCCATAAACCAATCAAGAGCTATCACTATTAGACTCCTTGGAAATAATTGTAGGAGATAATTGTCATTGCCTAATACTTATTGACAATGGGAATAGAACTCTTGAAGATAGTTCTTTGGGTCTTTACTTTCTTTGTACTTGTCAAATTTTGGCATCTCAAAATGCTTTGGAAAAGGAACCAGTGAGATTGAGGGATCAAATGGATAGGGATAAATGTATTCAAACTTAAAATACTTTTTGTTAGTCCCTGCTTGTAAGTCTTTTAATGTGGCTTTGAATTCTTCCCACTCTTTATTAGAAGGTGTAGAGGTAGGTAGATTAGATGGATTGGATTGATTATAAGGAGCATATTGCTGGTAGGATGAAGATGGGGTTGAAGTGGTTTGATTGTATGCTGGTGGAGACATATATGGAGGCGTTTGCTGATATTGATTGGTATAGGTGGGTTATAGTTGTGGATTAATGTAAGATTGATGGTAGAATGATGGATTTGGTAATATGAAGAGGAGGCTCCTTGCTGATATGGTGGTTGCTGCTAGTAATATGAGGTGGAAGCACCTTGTTGGTATAGTGGAGGGGTTTGGTAATATGATGAGGTGGAAGAGCCCTATTGGTAGGGTGGTTGTTGCTGATAATATGAGGTGGTGGAAGCACCCTATTGTTATGATAGTTGTTGCTAGGTATAATACGAATTGGATTGGTAATTATACACAACATTTTTTTGTTGGGTAGTATATGGAGGTGGTTGTGGATTGGACGTTTGGTAGTAAGGATTTGAGTGCGATTGTTGAGGGTTTGTGTAAGGCATCGGTTGGGATTGTTGAGGGTTTTGATAGGTAGGATTGGGGTTAGGATTTGATGGGGTAGCAAAGATGACATGTGCTTGATGGATGGTAAAGGTATCGAGCAAGAGGATTTCCTTGCATTTGTGTCAGAATTTGGGTGTGCTGGGGTGGTTGTTGCTAATGCGGTGATTGTTGATAGAGAGGGAAAGATGATTGATGCGGTGGAAATTGATGAGATTGTGTTGGTTGATGCATATGGGTTTGCCTTTGTTGAGGGATCGATACTGAGACACCTTGCGGTGGTTTTTGAGGCTATGAAGTAGCCTGTGTTGCTTGATGAGGAGGTTGTGTGGGAATGGCAGTATGTTGTGGTGTTTGAGACATGATGGTGGTATGATGTGGTGTTTGAGATGGGATGGCAGTGTGTTGTGGTGTTTGAGATAGGATGGAAACATGTTGTGGTGTTTGAGATGGGATGGCAGTGTGTTGTGGTGTTTGAGATGGGATAGAGATATGTTGTGTCACCTATTGGTGAGGTGGTTGCGATGAACTGGATTGTTGTGGGTTAACCAAAGGCTATTGGAATGTGGGGATGTTGCCTTGGGGTGACTACTGAGACGTGAAAGGTGGTGGCTATAGGTTGGATGTAGGTGTAGATCCAGGAGATGGTGGCAGTGCAAGGAAAGGATTGCCCCCAATGTTTACCGGTGGTTGACCTAGTTGATTAGGTGGAAGAGGTGGTGCAAATGGTACGAGAATCTGACCTTGCAGGACATGCATAGATGGTGGAAGTGGGAGATTCTATGGCATACCATAAGAAAAGGGATCATTAGGATCAGGTGATGCTCCCATGACTGGAATCAAAACCCGAGGGAGGTTTGTGACTTGATAGAGCACGACATTTCCAAACCCAAGCTGATACCAATTTTCCACCGGTGGACCTTTGGGGACGTATAAATTTCCCAGAACATTATGTGAATTCTGGGAGTCTTGAGACACTAGAGGGGTGTGATGTTGACATATTGGGATAGGTCAAATTTAGGTGACAACTTGGCTCCCTTCAAAAGTAAGGCAGAAAGGATTTTATCCCAATGCTCATTAAGGAGACGATCTATCATTTGAACATTGGCAGGATTACTGAGGTACTTGTCAACTGTGACTTTAGGTTGATCGACCATGTTCTCATCACCAGGTGGTGAACTGTTTTGGACCTTGGTATTGGATTGTGATGAACCACCGTTATTGGGATCCCGAGGGATGTTAAGTTGGGTACCTTGACCTTGTTGTTCTGCCATGAGTTTCTTTACTTGCGATCGGGTAAGGGACATGAAAATGCAAAACTACCAGGAGGACTAAGATGATGCTACGCTCTAGAATGCACTTAAATGAAGGATTTAGATGAAGACAAAAGGATTGAATGGATTGGATGATGGATTGATTAATTGGATGATTGGATAAAGGATGTGATTAGATTTGATTAAATTGATTGATGAGATGAGACGATCGATAGGATTGGATGATGAAACAAATTCTAGACCAAGTTCAAAGATCAAACTAGGTGACCTAAGGTGCTGATGATCAAATTAAAGGACATAAAGGATGATTACGACATCAAATCTACCTCAAGATGGAAGTAGATTGATTGGTCTGTGGATGTTTTTTAATCTAGGATGAATGACAATCCTAAGTAAGCACGGAGGATGATGATCAGAATTAGGAACATAAGCCAACTTGGATAAAGACCTCTAAAACATAATCTAAGGGATTGGGGTTGATGAACTGATGATGGATATGCAATCTAGAGATGTTCTAAGATGCTCCTATATGATTTGACTGATGAACGGATGAATTTTAGAAAATGCAGATGGACTAAAGTGATAATTGTGGGTGAATGGAGGATGATTAAAAAAAATTGATCATGGGAAAGGACTCAAAAAACAAGAAGCTTTCAGTGGCCCAAAGGATTCACTCTTTGGAATTTGTATGGGAAATAGATACGCCTCTATGTCAACCATATTCACCTCTCTAGGTCACAACTTCACCTATCTAAAGGGAGAAAAATCACCTCTGTGCTAAGCAAATTTTCCTATCTGGGGAGATCAAATTTGCCTAAGTCTAGGATGACACAAGTAATAGGAAACTTTGCTAAGAAAATTCGCCTATCTAATAGCAAGTTCACCCAAACACTGATAGGATCACCCAAACTCTAAAAATTCACCTCAAGTCTGACAGAATCGCCTCTCAGGGGAGCAAAATTGCCTAAAACTAGGGGAACGGGCGAACTTGATTTGCAAAATTGCTTAACGGGATGAAAAACTCACCTATTTCCTGAATGGTACAAACGAGGAATGAAATCACCTAAAAATGGGATCACCTATTCGACAAACAGTGACTTGGACGGATGGAAGACTCAGATGAGAAGCGAGATCGCCCTTTTGGAGAGAAAATTTGCCCAAGGAAGTGGAAAATTCACCTATCCTAAGGGAATAGACAAATTCAACAGACAAGAGGAAAAAATGGTAGACTCAGACTGATAATAGGTTCACCCAGAAGAGGGAAAATTTGCCTATTATGTGAAAACATGTGAATTTGACGGATGATGACTAATGGGATGACTCAAATTGAAAAATGATTGCCCCTGTGGATAGTAGGTTCACCCCCAAGAGATGGAAAATTTACCTATTCTAGAGAAAATGGGAAAATTTGATAGATGACAATTGATAAATTCACCTAAAGGCTAGATAGACTCACCTATTTCGAAGAAAGGACAAAAATGGGGTTGCCTAAAAAGTGACCCATATGAAAATTTTCCTTTGACAAAGATGAATTTTCCCAAAAAGATGACCTAGACTAGACTTAGACATAGAATTTCCCTTTTGCAGGGCAAAATCTCCTGTCTATAGTCCAAATTTGCCTCTGTAAGTGGAAAATTCACCTTTGTAGGTAGGGGCTGATCGTGGCAAAGGACAACAAGCTCGACAAACAATAGACATAAGGTTGGACTGACTCAACTAAAAATAAAAGCACTGGTATCGCACAATGAAGGCGCGTCAGGTAGCACAATCCTAAAATTAGTGATAAGGGTTTTCAAACTTGATGTAAGCCCACCACCTTGAGCAGACAACCCAAGGTTAATACTCCATGATATCGGGGTGGTTGTCTAGATCACCCTTTCTCGTGAAGGTTGATAGCTAGCGCTCCAGTGGCACAGCGTCATCAATAGATGCCATGGGCTCACCTTCACACTCTCACTTGAGGACTATTGTAGTCCACCACAAGGATTTCTATCTCAACCCAAGGGACTACGTGGTGAGTAACTTTAGGGTACGGTGCACATCCCCTGCACTACACCAAGCTGTGACTAAAACACAAGTCTCTATCTAGGCTGAATAAGGCTATCTCGTGAGTCCTTGATATACACAAGGTATGTGGAGCACAACTGTGAACACCAACCCGTCACAAGCGTGAGTCAGGAGCCCTAGCGAGGTACTAGAAACTTGGACCAACTCTACACATCTTATCTAGGTATCACCCTAGATTTAATGCTTCACTAAACATGACATGACTGGGATTGGGGTACAAATTTAGCTCTCCCCCTTTATATACCCCGCAGGTAACACGTGGTTGGAATCATCCCCCAAGTGATGAAATCCCAGGAAGGTCCCGCTAAAGGAAGAAGATACTAGATGCTTCGGTTGGTCCCCAGGCTCGCACGTAGCGTAAGGGGAGATCTTAGAAGCACTAGTACCTCTTGGGTAGACTAGACTGGACTAGAGTAAACTAAGATTTCTCATCACCTAGGATTTCTGAAAGGTGCAAGGGAATTAGATACATCAACAATCTACTCTAAAGTATAACAAACAAGTTAATTGACCCTTTAATTAATCTACATGTGCCTAGCTAGTATGAAAAACAAAAGACAAACTAACTAAAAGGTCTTCGACCGATCATCCTATAGAAAATGCGTTAGTAATTTAACACCACCAGTCTTGGATGAATGAAGACAAGCTACAAAAATCGTTAGTAAAACTAGGTACACTCATAAATAGACGAGTTAGTGGATTAGTACCTATGACCAAAATCAAATTGAAGCTAGAAACTAAAAATTAAAGTTTTGGGTTTACCTCAAATTTTCCTTTGTATGAGGAAAATTAGCCTAGCCTTCTGAGAAAATTCACCCCTGTTGTAGGAAAATTCGCCTATTCTAGATGATCAAATTTTCTTGTTTGTACGGATGGGAAAATTCGCTTTTGCCTCTATAACTCGAGCACTCGCCTGTTTTTGGAGATCACTGCAAATTTTCCCCTGCTTCGAGCAACTTTTCCCTTGATATCAGATTCACCCCTTTTCACAAAAAGGGTGAATTTTCTTTCACCTTGCTGAATGCGAATTTGCCTTTGTAACTGGAAAATTTTCCCCTAGTTGCAAGTTTTCCTTTTCCTAATTGCAGATTCACTTCTGTAAGGCACAAATTCACCCATCAGCATGGATTCGCCCCTGCGTGTAAAACCTAAACCTGCAAAATTCAAACAACAACAAACATGAAAGGATAGACCCGTGAATTGGGTCACACTGGGCGTGCTATAAAAGTGTGTAGGTGAAATTCCCATTCTAAAATGCAAAACAAACAAAATGCAAACAAGGAAAACCACAAACAACACCTCAATGATTAGCCTAGTTGAACTTGAACAAAACAAAATACAAAAGGAAGTATGTTACCTTGCTCAAGTTGATGAGTTGGTTGGCCCTGTTGATTCATTTGATTGTGCGCTCCTTTAGATGGAAAATGGTATAAAACCTAATGCAAAACGATGAGGATGAGATGAGGAACGCAATGATGCAAGTGGTTATTTTGATAGATGCACAATGTAGATGCAAATGGAACTGTAATAATGGAGGTTATGGCTTGGCTTGGATGCTTGAAAGTTTGAGTGCAAGATGTGTGCTTGATTGAATGAATGATGCAAATGAGGGAAAAATCCTCTAATTTTAGGGGAAATGTCTTTAAGAAATGAAGGGCTAAGATCATGCCATCATGGACAAGATCAAGGGCTAGGGTGAGTTGAGGACTCACAAGCTCTCACATCTTGCCATGTGTCCAATGAGGTGTCAAAAGGAGGTGAGGTGGAGGTACCTTATGGTACCTTGGGATTGGGACAAGATATCCTCATAAAGGAGGTCCTTGTCCCCATATGGGTGATGTGATATTTGAGGAATTTAAAATTCCTCAAATATCCTCATGGGGAAGAGGAGAGGAATTAAAATTCCTAAAAGACATGTGGAGAATAAACGTGAATTTTAAATTCACATGGGGGAATGGGTTGCCTTCTCCAAAAGGAGAAAATAATTAATGAAGGTTGACTTGGGGGTATGCCATAAATGGCATAAGGATTAGGTTGACCTAATCAAGTAATTAGGGTTATGCAAACAAGGGATTACGCTGATTAATGAAGGATTAAGACAAGTGGAGAATTATGGAGGATGTGACACTAATCCTAATTAAGGGTGAGCACATCATAATCATGGATTGATTAAATTAATCCAGATTAAAGGGCGATTATGGAGGATGGGACAAAGAGAAAAAAGGTGAATTTAAAAATTATTTTAAATTCACAAAGCCAAATGACTAAATTAAATAAATTAAAGCATTTATTTAACTTGGAGAAGAAAGGGAATAAAAGATAAAGTATTTAATTATTTAATTAAATACCTTAAGAATATTAGAAAAAAAGGAAATATTAATTAAATAAATTATTTAATTAATGTTGATGAAGGGATGTGGGATAGAAGAATAAAGGGGATGAATTTGACCATATGGGGGTGGTGAAATTTAGATGTCTACAACCAATACTTAGGGAGTGCAAAAGGAAGATGGAATGAATGAAGTAAGAGTGTTTTTGAAGGTGAAATGAGAAAAATGACCATATTTGGGTCGGTTGGTCGAAGAGGGGTTTTACAAATTGACCCCAATGGGAAGTGCAACACCTCTACCAACTTTAGACGTAGGAATCCGTCAGGGACGTAAGTGCATCGCGCAAACGTCTATGCATCGTACGGGCGTCCCAGATAGTTATTCTTCTATAGATGCCAAGTGGAATCAAGGAAGAGAGTTGATGTGGATTTTCGCCTTCGGATTTGGTTTTCTAAGGTGAGGAAGTGTAAAAGGGGAATTTGCGTAAGGGGTGAAAATTCACTCCTATACACCAAGCAAAGTCATCCCATGTCTCTCATAATAACTTCCTCCAAGGATTATTTGCAAAGGTAGTCCCATGCAAAAACAAAGTGGTGCACTCTTGTCATATCATGCATCCACCTTCATCACCTCCACATCAAGATAAACCCTAATACCCTAAATCTTAAATGAATCCCCTATCAATCCATCTATCCAAGTTGAAGAGTCTATAAAGCCTTCCTCCCTCATCACACCATCCATATCAAATGAACTATGTCCATCTCCTAATCCAAATCATGCTAACATAAATTCCCCTCCATATAAAGATCAAGGCAACCCTTCTCCTCCATCATATAATCCCCTTCCATATCATGATCACATTTCCAATCAAAAACAACATACCCCTTCCATCTCATCTAATGATATCTTTCCATCTCAAGAGAAAGATATCCCTTCATCCCCCTCTCACAATCCCCTCTCCCCCACTTCATCTAATGATATCCTTATGTGTCTAGGTCAAAGTACTTCTTCCACTCCATTGTATGATCACTCTCAAAATGTGGTCTCAAAGTACACCTTCCACCCCATCTAATGATCCTCTTCCCCTCGTGATCAAAACAACCATCCCTCTTCATGTCATGATCCCCATCCATCTCATAACCAAGACCACACTATGCCATCCACCCCATCCTAGCATAATAGCATAGAGAAGGCAATGAACTATCAATTATATGGGGCATTTTTTCAAACAACTCACTACCTTGTCAATGCTACTACATTGACAAGCTAGTGAGCTCATACATCACCATGAGACCCCATTTATATGAGGTATTTTTTTAAATAGCTCACTACCTTATCAATGTCATTGAAAAGGTAGTGAGCTATTTGAAAAAATGCCTCATAGAAATGGGGTCTCATGGAGAGGTCATGTGAAAGGATGTACCTGAGTCTATCAACCACACATCATCTAATGCATGGGCTACAAAGGTTGCAATAAATGCTTCTCCATCATCTTGAGATGATTTCCCAGATTTAGAATTAGAGAAAGACTTATTTTTCTTGTTCTTCTCCTTCTTGCAATATTTTCGAATGTGACTGACTTTGCCATAGTTCCAACATTTTTCCTTGGACTTCTTACTAGGAGACTTAGATCTCCCTAAAGACTTTGACTTTTATTTCTTTCCTTTCTTTTTTCCTCTCTCCTTTGGTTTTCCACAAATAGCAAGGGCCTCATTAGCCATCTCTGAAGACTTCCTTCGCATCTCTTTAGATAATAATGAGTCAACCACCTCATCCATCTTGAAGGTTGAAGTAGTGCTTCCAATAGCCATCACCAGGTGATCCCAAGAGTCTAACAATGAACACAAAAGGAGCATACAATGGTCTTGTTCATCAATCTTATCTCCAATGGAACCCAATTGAGCAACCATAATATTAAATGCATTTAGATGATTTGCCACATATCCTCCATCTTCCACTTTTAGAGAATACATATTCCTTTTCGGGAAAAACTTGTTTACTAAGGATTTAGCCTAATAGACATCACCAAGATTCTTCCATAGAGAAGCATAAGTTTTCTCTTCATGAAAATTTAGGAGGAAAAAATCAGCCAAATAGAGTCTAATAAGACCCTTGGCTTTCTTGTCCATGGAATCCCAATCTTCTTGTTTCATGCCTGACAGTTTGGTTCTAGAAATTGCAACCCATAGATCATGATCTATGAGCATGTCTTCCATTTTGAGCTTCCAAAGTTCAAAATTACTGTCATTAAACTTCTCCATCTCAATCCTCCCAAATGTGTCTGCCATCTCTTTCTTGCAACAAGTTCACGAAATATGCTTTTGTAAAACTTTGACTAAAACAAAGATCAGCTCAAAAAACCCTTCTAACCCAACAAAGGAATCAAGGTTAGCCAACCTCTGATACTAACTTAAAGGAAGCTAGGTGAGTGGAAACAACTTCCTACACTAATCTAAGTAGGGGAGAGTTACAAAAAATTTCTTTTTAAGACCTTATACAATTACAATAGAGAAACACATAGGAATAATGGAATAGAATGGCAACAACACAAAACACTGACATCAAATATATGTGGGGAAAACCCTTTCAAGTAAAAAAACCCACCCTCCAAAAGTACAGTACTATTGTATTACTTCAAGCAAGAGTTACAATACAACCCCAAGTACAAAGCTTTCTTCAGCAAGTGATTCAGAACAAACACTTGTTCTAGAGTGATACTGGAAACACTTTTCTACCTGCAAACAAACTATGCATTCTACAATGCAAGGCACTCAATATATAGAGAGATATAAGCTTCAAGAAGCATCTAGAAGGAGAGGGGTGTTCAAATCCACATGGCACAATATCCCATGCCATGAACATGCATTTGGACACATGTACAACATTCCCTTACACCCCTTACAAGTGTCATCACATGCAATATTCTTTCTCCAAGCTTGGGCACATAGAATATGCTAAAAATAGGCTATGACAAATTCCTTATACATCTTACAACTTTCATAGAATCTATCATAATTTACATCACTTATAGCTGTAAGAGAATCTTTCATAATTGACCAAGTATACTCGATTCTCTTATAGCATGTGATAACCCAACTTGGGTGCCAACTTCCTCCATGCAACAAGATGCCAAGTATGACATTTCATAGAATCTATCATAGGTCAAAGATTCCAAAGTGGGACACCTATGTCCACTTGAGATGATTGCATGTCATCTAGTCACCTCCAACAGGGATGCCACCTAGCCAGTGGGTCCCAATTTGTGACATGACACCATAGGAAATTAAATAATATAAATAAATACAATAATACATCAATTTAAAACAATATTAGGACTCTAAGGTTGAGACACCTTAATCCCAACAGATAGGGGAAATTTAATGGAAGTTTAGAAAAGGAAATAAAGATTACTAAAATATGAATAATTTGAAATCAAGCATGATAATATAGAAATCACCAACTCAGATCCAAAGGCCAAAAATAAAGGATTGCATGCTTAATAAAATTCACATTTGAAGGACTTCAAACCACTAATGATATCATTTATCAAACTGAATGCCAAATGTAAGGCCCAATCCTGTGAGATATTTTGTAATCATGGGATTATAGCAAAAATATCCCCCCTAAAGATTATGCTTTCAAGTTCTTCCATACTATTATCAAAGCCTCAAAATGATACAGTCATTGCAAGACAACACACTACACATAAATGCCACAAGAATATTTCTATAGACATAGTATTCTAGTAATATGGAGGTTAAATGGAATGCACATATATGGACAATATAAATAAATAAAAGGAGTCATGGAGATATGAAGAATGTGAAGATGCCAAGGTTTGGTCCATTGTGAAATATGTAGATAACTATGTATACAATAAACTTATACAATGGGGACTCTAGAACTCACGATTAAAGGAAAAATCTTAGGTTTGTGAGACTAACATTGCAAGAGAGCTATATAAGCCTAATATCTCATTCACTTCCTACGTCATTTCAAAAACCTATATACCTACAAAATTTGAGCATGACAAGGACATTGTAGAAATTTAGGATGTCCCCAACACTGCATAAGATTTGAACAAAAAGTGCATTGCAAAAATATGAAGCACCTTAACCCTAGTGGATAAGTTTCCCTCACATAACTTTGTAGAGAAAAGGGGATGAAAAAACCTTGCAGAAAATTGACCCCAACAAAACCTTACAAAAAATCAAGGCATACCATATTTTGCAAGAATTCTACCTAGTTAATTGTTTGCACAATAAAAGGAGTTAAACCAAAAGGAAACCAAAGCCCTGAACTAAACAAGAGAGAGAGAAAAAAGGAAAGCTAACCTAAAGTTACCTAACTAAAGAACCTAAAAGTGAGAAAACCTAGAAACATAAAAGAGGGGGTCCTTTCTTTCAATGAGGTATGCGTGCAAGGCACAACATAACCCTAGAAAGATAATGGTAGAACCATTATCATAAATCATGTAGTGGCAGATGGTTGGAGTAAGGAAATAGTGGTTATCAAAAGAAATATACCTAAATAATGTGTATGGACCAACCCATTCAAAAGCTTATAAGGATCTGGGCGGGGGCCCTAGCTCGGTTGGCTAAGTAATTCCGTTGCGGCTCTGCTGGTCACGAGTTCTAGTCTCCCCCCGTCCCGTGGTACCGGAGGGCGTGTCGCGCCAGCGCCGCCGGTCACGTTAAAAAGTTTACCAGGCGCACTGCAGTTTATAGGGGGTCGTGCTACCCGATTCCTGTAGTCTAAAAAAAAAAAAAGCTTATAAGGATCTATGGAGCCAACTAATAGATCTTGATCACACTTTGTTGGGAAAAAAAATAATTATGAGATGAGATTTTAATGCAACTAGGAGTAATTCAGAGAAAAAGGGGATTCTTCTAAGCTATCCCAAGTACAAATAGACTTTCAATTATTTATCTCTGACTATAAGTTAAGAGATGTCATGACAAAAAATGGGATGTTTACATAGCAAAATAGGAGGAAAGGTTTATCCTCAATCATAGAAAGAATTAATAGATTACTGCTGACAGTGGATTGAGAGATGATCCCAACAACATTCAAGGCAACAATTCTTGCAATGATTGGGTTAGACCATTATTTGGTACATCTAAATTTTCAACCAAATAATCCTCCATTATGATTTTTATTCAAATTTGAGAACATGTGGTTAAGAGATGAAACCTTGGAAAAGAAAGTTGTGCAATGATGGGAAAGAAAATTGGGGAATGGTGGCTCTAAGATATACAAGTTCTAAAAAAAACTCAAATATGTGAAAATATAGGATAAATAATCTAGAACAAGACTCACTTCAAAAATATCTTTGAAGAAAAATCCAAAGTAGAAATAGAAATATAGAAAGTTCATGAACAAGTGATCAAGTATGACATGAAAATACATCATTATGAAAAAGAAAATCAATTGTCGCAAGAACATTATGAAATATTGGAAAGAGAAGAAATTTTTTAGAGGTAGAAATCACGAGAAACATGGTTGAAAGAAGGGGACAAAAATACCAAGTTCTTCCAAATGAATATTGTTCAATGCTGTGGGTGTGTTACTGATATATGGTTGTCATTGATGTCAACACTATTAACATCATTGTATTGAAGGTTGTATATGTTGAGGATATTGAGAAAATTATGAAAGGAAGAGTTACAGAGTTTCCTATTGCCAGTGGAACTGTGAAGGTCATGAAGGTGTATGTTCTATACATTGGAGATCAACTGATGTGGAATAAAGGTTTTATTTTTGAGAGTATCTAGATCATCTACCAGAAGTTTTAGAGGTTCGCATGAAGATTTGATCATGTTGTGGTCTGACAATATTTTTGTGGTCTCTGTCAGCGTTCCTGAGTGAATATTGTGTGATTCTGATAATCTTAGTTGTTGTGGATGCTTCTCTGTCAGTTCCTGGTGTTCTTGGATGCTTCTAGATCATTCTCCATCATTCTTGTACATCCACATTGATCGATGTGCTCGTGGGCAAAGATTTTTCTTGTGCATGTTTAGGTTTTCATATTTTTGGCTGACATGATGGTGGTAATGTGTTGTGGATCCTTGAAAAGTAAATTTGAATATTTGACGCACTCGTGAGTATTGTTTTGGGTCGCCTCATTATATTGGCTGACGATGTTTAGATCCACATTGAAAATTTATTTGTAAATTTGGGCCGACATTGAAAATATGTTTTATATCTCTGACTGACTAAGTTGATGTAATCTCATTTTGCGGATATATAAGAGCGATTTTTTCATTGGTGTAAAGTGTGATCCATGTGATCCTATGTGTGTATTTGTGAATATCATTCAATTGCAGAGTAGAGTGTGAAGAATACTGGGCAAAGTGTGAAGAAGTTTGAGTGAAGAGTGAAGAAGGTTTTTCTGTGCTTAACTGGAACTGTAATCAGGCTTGTGTAGAAGCTATTTTCTCAGTTCATAATTTTTATGGTTTTAATCCAAAATTTTCCTTGGACAGTGAGTCCTCTTTTGTATTTGAGTAGTGAGCTCTAGGCAGTGTGCCTGAATGCATGTGCATTCCCATTATTTCTCATTATACTTTTAACAGGGTATAATATTGTGGACTAACATCCATTGTGGTTTTTCCCCTAATAGGGTTTCCACGTAAAAATTTTGGTGTTATGGGGTTGTGATTGTTTTCTTTCTGTTGATGCATGTTTCTTTTGTTGAATTGTTAAGTAAGTTAAATGACAGAATAATAAAATTGAATTTTTTCACAACACTGATTCACCCCCACTCTTAGTGTTGCTTGTTTCCAACAATTGGTATCAAAGCCAAGTTCCTCTGAAGAAGTCTAAAACCTTGAGGTGATATGAGATGGCATCATACAAGGACAGTCTTGGATCTGATGGAACTAACTACTCACTATGGAAAGTTAGGATGGAATGTCACTTGAGGTGTATTGGTGAAGTTTATTGGAAGATTACAAAAGATCCATATGTTATTCCTCAGAATGGTCCCTCCACTGCTGATGAGATCAAAGAAGCTAAAAATAATATCAGGGCTATTGAAGCTTTAGTGAATGCTCTGATAGATTCGAAGATGGAAAATGTGATAGGTCTGAAGATAGCTCATGAGATTTGGATGAAACTGGAAACTTTGTATGAACGAGATGCATAGGTGAATATGGCTAAGCTACAAATTTTGAAAGGCAAGTATGAGAATTTGAAGATGGGTGAAGATGAAAATATCACTTCTTTTATGCAAAGAGTAAATGACATAGTGATGGGTATTAGATGTGTTGGTGGTTCCCTAGATGAGGATGAAATTGTGGCTAAGATACTCAAATCCTTTCCTCCCTCCTACAAAGTGAAGGCTCATGCTATTGAAGAGCTCATATCAGTAACAAAGATGACAAGAGATACACTAGTTGGTAAGCTTGCTGCTTTTGAATTAAGTGAATTTGGTGAATTTGTTCTGAATACTGAATCTACATTTAAGAATACTATATCTAGAAGTAACAAGCAAAGATATAATTTGGGAGAGTGTTCCAGAAAGATATCCAAGCATGATGAAGAAATGAAACAACTTGAAGATAAAGAAAGAGAGGTAGAAGAATTAGAAGCACTGATTGTGAAGAAAGAAGGTAGAGGAAAATGTAAGTATGAAGGTGTATTGCCTATTAAATGTTTTTCTTGCAGTAAAATAGGTCATTTTGCATCAGGATGTCCTGAAAGAGTTCCTAGATCTAAGCCTAACAAGTCTAGATTCCAAAAGAAATGTTACTTTGTTGAAGGAGTGATTGATGATGAGTCTGATAAAGATAATGGAAATAAAGATGAATGGGTTCTCATTGCTACCATTGAAAATAGTCCTATTGCTACTGAATTTGCTAAAGATGAGAAAGCTCTTGCAGCCCGAGTTGAAGAAAAGGATGAGTGGGTTATTGACAGTGGATGCTCACATCATATGACTGGTGATAAAAGAAAATTTGTAAGTCTAAAGAAGTATGATGGTGGGGTTGTAAGGTTTGGAGAACAATGCTGGTGTGATTCATGGCAAAGGTTCTATTTATCTTGGTAGTACACATAACACTGATGATGTTCTTTATGTTGAAGGTCTAAAGCAAAATATTTTGAGTGTTGGATAGATGGTGGAAAAAGGCTATGATCTATAGTTCAAAGATGGGAGATGCAGGATATGTGGAAGTTCTGGCAATATGATTGCTAAAGGTAAACAAACAAAAGGTAATGTTTTTCACCTAAATACTGCCAGTGAGATTTGTTTAATTGCTCAAGTAGATGAAAGCTAGTTGTGGCATAAGAGGTTGTGTCATTTGAATTTTTATAACATTGTCAAGGTAAGTTCCCCTCAAGTAGTAAGAGATCTACCTAAGTTAGTAAAGCCTGCTAACACAATTTGTAAGGAGTGTCAAATGGGTAAACAGACTAGAGTCTCTTTTTAGAGCAAACAGTTTCATTCAAATAATTTGTTGGAGCTAATACATACTGATCTCTATGGTCCCTCCAGAGTCAAAAGTATTCATGGTGAAAGGTACTTTATGTTGATTATTGATGATTATTCTAGAATGATATAGGTTTCTTTCCTAAAAGAAAAATGTGAAGCATTGGAAAAGTTCAAAAGTTTCAAGGATATGGCAGAGAATGAGAAAGGTCTGAAAATAAAATGCCTGAGGTCTAATAGAGGTAGTGAGTTCACCTCCAGGGAGTTCAATTCTTTTTGTGAAGGACATGGAATCAAAAGATAGTTATATGCTCCCCAAACCCCTCAACAGAATGGAGTTGCAGAGAGAAAGAATAGAACAATTCTGGATGCTTCTAGAACAATGATGATAGAAGGAAATGTGCCCTAGATCTATTGGAGTGAAGCGGTAAGCATTGATGTGTATACTTTAAACCGGGTAAATGTTAATGGTAATTCTAGTAAGACCCCTTTTGAGCTATGGTTTGGTTACAAGCCTACTATTAAATATTTCAAGATATTTGGAAGCAAGTGTTATATCAAGAGAGATGATGATATAGGAAATTTTGATGCAAGAAGTGATGAAGGAATCTTTCTAGGTTACTTTACTAAGAGTAAGGCTTACACATGCTATAACAAAAGATTGAGAAAGATGATTGAGAGTGCAAATGCCAGAGTTGATGAGGACTCTACCAAATCATCCAGATATTATGGTTATGATTCATATGAAGACAATACAAGCCAAGGGAAGAATTCTCAGACACATAACCAACTTCAGATTATTCCATATATTTCGATAAAGCAACCTCAATTCATTCTAGTAAATCAAGTAAGTCAGGAAGCACAAACAAGTGCAAGTGCAGAAGAAAGATCAAAAGAACCAGAAGCTCAAGAAAGTCCTAAAGTTCCAAGGTATGCAAAGCTAAATCATTCTGAAAATCAAATTATAGGAGCTAAAAGTAAAGGTGTGCAAACTAGAAGAAATATTGTTGAAGAGTATTGCCTGATTTCCAAGATTGAACCTAAAGATGTCACTGAAGCTTGCCAAGATGAACACTGGATGGAAGATATGAAGGAAGAACTGACATAGATTGAAAAGAATGACACATGGACATTGGTTCCCAGACCCAAAGACAAAAATGTGATTGGTACTAAATGGGTGTTTCAAAACAAGATGAATGAACAAGGTGAAGTGGTCTGGAATAAAGCAAGACTGGTATGTAAAGGGTATTGTCAAATGGAAGGTGTTGATTTTGAAGAAAATTTTGCCCCTATTGCCAGAATTGAAGCTGTTAGATTATTTCTTGCTTATGTTTCATATAAGAACTATAAAGTCTATCAAATGGATGTGAAGTCAGCATTTCTGAATGGAGAACTAGAAGAAGTATACATTGAATAGCCAGATGGATTTCTACTGACTGATAAGGAAGACATGGTTTGCCACTTGAAGAAAGCTCTGTATGGACTTAAGCAAGCTCCTAAAGCCTGGTATGCTAGATTAGAAAAATACTTATTGAAGCTTGGATTCAATAAAGGTACTGCTAATAGTAATTTATACTTCAAGTTGAATTATGATAAAGAGTTAATCACAGAAGTTTTTGTTGATGACATTATTTTTGGAGGAGATGATAATCTATGTATGAAGTTTATGATGAAATGAAGAGTGAATTTGAGATGAGTATTATTGGAGAGATGAAGTTCTTTTTGGGATTGCAAGTTACCCAGTTAGACAAGGGAATTTTCATATCTCAGTCCAAATATGTGAAAGAGCTACTGAAGAAATTTGGTATGGAAGAATCAAAGCTTGTTGGTACTCCCATGGTGACCGGATGCAAGCTAACACATAATGATGATTCTCCTAAGGAAAATAAAACTAGATACAGGTCAATGATTGGTGGATTTCTCTACTTAACTCAGACTAGACCAGACATTATGAATGTTGTATGTATGGTTGCTAGATTTCAGGTTGATCCAAAAGAATCACATGTGACTATTGTTAAGAGAATCTTCAGATATCTGAAAGGAACAATTGACTTTGGAATTTGGTATCCAAAGGATGATGATCTCACTTTGAGTGCATATACTGATGTGGACTGGGATGGAGATGTAGATGACAAGAAAAGTACTAGTGGTGGTGCTTTCTTCCTAGGGAAGAAGTTGGTATCCTAGTTGAGAAAAAAGTAGAATTCCATTTCTCTATCTATTGTTGATATGGATGAAACAGATGTTGAAAGATATCAGGGTGGTATATGAGGAACCTATTGCCATATATTGTGATAATTCAAGTGTAATAAATATTTTGAGGAATCTGGTACTACACTCTAAGACTAAACATATATTAATCAAGTTTCACTTCTTGAGGGAGAAAGTGAATGAGAAAGAAGTCAGATTGGAGTATGTGCCTACCAAAGAACAGATTGCATACATCTTTACTAAGCTTCCGAAGGATACTTTTGAGTATCTCAAAGGAATTCTAGGGGTGATTACCCCTCCTAATAAGAACTAAAAGATGCATTTACTTGCATCAATCTGTGAGCTTCATTGCTATATTATGATCCAGATTGATGTCTCTATGGCTGCTACTCAGGGGGAGTAGTTAGATGTGTAGATATGTGATTCAGATTGTGTATATGGAAAGGTAATGGTTACCTTTTCCATTGATGTCAAAGGGGGAGAAGAGTAATGTGAAAAATCCTTTTGGGAATAGAAGTAGTTGAGAAGAGGAGTCCAAATTTAAGGGGGAGTTAGTGTAGCTGTGTTGATGGTATTTTTCACATCATGTGTTTCCATCAATGCCAAAGTGGAATATTGTTGGATGTTGTGGGTGTGTTGCTAATATGTGGTTTTCATTGATTTCAACACTATTAGCATCATTGTATTGAAGGTTGTCTATGTCGAGGATATTGAGAAATTGTGAAAGGAAGAGTTACAAAGTTGCTTGTTGCCAGTGGAACTATGAAGGTCAAGAAGGTGTCATGTTTTGTACATTGGGGATGAACTGTTGTGGAATAAAGGGTTTATTTTTTAGAGTATCTAGATCATCTACTGGAAGTTTCAAAGGTCCGCATGAAGATTTGATCATGTTGTGGTCTGACAGTATTTTTGTGGTCTCTGTTAGCGTTCATGAGTGAAGATTGTGTGATTCTGATAATCTCAGTTGTTGCGGATGCTTCTCTATCAATTCTTGGTGTTCTTGGATGCTTCTAGATCATTCTCCATAATTCTTGTATGTCCACATTGATCGGTGTGCTTGTGGTCGAAGATTTTTCTTATGCATGCTCGGGTTTTCATGTTCCTGGCTAACATGATGGTGGTAACATGTTGTGGATCCTTGAAAAGTAAAATTTGAATATTTGGCGCACTCATGAGTATTGTTTTGGGTCACATCATTGTATTGGTCGACAGTGTTTAGATCCACATTGAAAATTTATTTGTAAATTTGGGCCGACATTGAAAATATGTCTTATATCTCTGGATGACTAAGTTGTTGATGTAATCTCATGTTGTAGATACATAAGAGTGATTGTTTCATCTGTGTAAAGCATGCTCCATGTGCTCCTATATGTGTATGTGCGAATATCATTCAATTGCAGAGCAGAGTACGAAGAAGACTGAGCAAAGTGCGAAGAAGTTTGAGCGAAGAGTGAAGAAGGTTTTTCTGTGCTTAACTAGAACTATAATAGGGCTTGTGTAGAAGCTATTTTCTTAGTTCACAATTTGGATGGTTTTAATCCAAAATTTTCTTTAGACAATGAGTCCTCTTTTGTATTTGAGCAGTGAGCTCTAGGTAGTGTTCTTGAATGCATGTGCATTCCCATTATTTATCATTATACTTTTAATAGGGTATAATATTGTGGACTAACATCCACCGCGGTTTTTCCCCTAATAGGGTTTCCATCTAAAAATTCTAGTGTTATGGGGTTTTGATTATTTTCTTTATGTTGATGCATGTTTCTTTTGTTGAATGGTTAAGTAAGTTAAATGACAAAATAATAAAATTGAATTTTTTCACTGATTCACCCCCCCTCTTAGTGTTGCTTGTTTCCAACAAATACTAAATTGAATAGAAGTAGGAAAAAAATCACATAAATTTTTAACTCCAAAGGTATAAGACTTCAAACTGAGAAAGAGATATGTGAGGAAGTTGTTAACCATTTTTTACTAAACAAAGCCCTCATGCAACCATCACCAGAAAGAGAAGAAATTTTAAGATGTATCCCAAGTCTATTAACCAAAAGTAAAAATTCAAGTCCATACAAGGAAGTATCAATAAGTGAAGTAAGGAAGGATACATTTCAAATGGAAAAGCCTTGGCCCAAAAGGATTCTTGACTGGATTTATCCAAGATTTTTGGCACATAGCGGGCAAAGATCTTACCTTGGTAGTAGAGGAATCCAAAAAGAAATCCATGATTTTAGGAAGTATAAATAACACCATCACATTGGTACCAAAGAAAGCTAAGGTTGAATCTTTAGAAAAATTTAGCCCATCTCATTATGTAATATACCATCTATAAGATAGTAAGAAATGTAATGGTGAGCATGTCAAAAGAGGTATTGGAAAGCATTATCTTAGAAGAAAAAAGTGGTTTTGTTCTAGGTAAATCCATATTGGAAGGGATAATTGTGACTCATGAACCCATTCATACTATAAGAAGAGTTAAAAAAAGTAAAATTTTGATTAATCTAGATATCCAAAAGGTGTATGATCAGGTAGATAAGTGATTTCTTCTAAAAGTATTGGAATGTTTTTTTTGTAGGAAAGGATGGATCGATTGGGTCAAATGTTGCATCAAATGGGTCAAATGTTGCATCAAATCTCCAAGGTTCTCAATATTGGTAAATGAAACACCTTATAGTTTCTTCCAAACCACAACTAGAATCAAGCAATGAAACTCTCTTTCTCCTTCCTTATTTATCATAATGGAAAAATATTTAGGAAGATACATACAAGAGATAAGGGTCAAAGTTAAGTGGGGGGATAAAAATAGCACCAAATACTAGAGCAATAACTCATAAGAAATTTGTGGATGACACAATGTTATTTGATTCTTCTACAAGGAGGGAGACAGATAATAAATGGAGTTATTGAAAGTTACTACATGGCATCCAAAAAACATGTCAACTAGAAAAATCAAAGATTTTCTTTTTCAACACCAACTTACAAAAGTAGAAAGATATAGCCAAGATACTTGGGCTAAAATACTCTAGCCTAATTAGAAAATTCCTAGAAATACCTCTCTTTGCAGGAGAAAATATGCAAATCTCTGGGAAAATATGCTGGAAAAGTGCAACATGAAGGAAGAATCTTAGAAGGGTAGATGGTTGATAGTAGAAGGTTGAATAATAATGCTCAAGGTAGTAATTTCTGTGATACCAAACTATACATTTTCATGCCTCCAAATGCCGAAAAAAGTAGAGGAAGAGATGGAAAAATTAATGAGGATTTTTTTTTGGAATGGAAGTATGGACCAAAAGAAATTACCATTGATAGCATGGGACAAAATTTGTCATCCCAAAGAAGCTTGGGGTGTAGGTTTGAGAAATTTAGCATTGATATATTTGGCCCTTAGAGCAAAGCTAGTGTGGAACATGTATATAGAAAATAACCAAAAGTGGGTGAAGATTCTACAAGAATAATACTTAGACTCCGCATGGGCTATAAGGGCCCTCACTATGAGAAACCCACCGCGTGGTTCCACTATTTGGAATTTTATACTATCACATGGAGTGTGAGGTCGAGAGAAAAAATTGGGTTTTGTTGGACTCCTGATATGGTCATGAAGAAGCACTAAAAGATAATCGACAACTAAACAAAATCAAAACTATTTAAACAAAATTCTAAGGAAATAAGGTAATAAATTACATGGAACCCATTCATGAGGAAGGGAGAGTAAAATGGAGCTAGAAATCCATCAAAAATATTTGTTGTGCCTTACACTCATGTCCAATTTTGTTTCTGACAAAACAGGGACCCACCTTATTTTGTGTGTGTTATTTTCTCTCATTCTTGACTTGTTATCATTTGTTTCTTTTTGTTCCCTTCTTTTCCTTTTTTCCTTTTCCTTTTCTCCTTTCTTTCCTTTTCCCTTCTTTACTTCTTCCTTTTCGTTTCCCCTTGCTTGTAAGTGTCTTGTTGGCTTTCAATATTTTGGGTTACTCCATTCTGGTATACCAAATGGATCAAGCATGAACTTTGGTATCTTTTGGTCACATATGTTGTTTGTCATAGATTTTGACTTTCATGTGTTGAGATATTTGTTGAATCAAACTCCCGATCTTGAAATCCTGACAACAATGACTTCTTGTCACCTTGACTGTTACAAACCGGTCACATTTTCTAGGCATATTTATTTAGTTGACAGTGCATTTAGTGATTCATTAATTGAGATTGTTGAAATTCGTGGAGTGGGTTTATAGGTAAAATACTAGTCATTTATCCATTCACTTTGTGTGATTGAAGTGATTTGTAAGTGTAGACATCCAGAAATGTCCTGATCAATATTGTGCACCTGATTTGATTACTAATACCATTTCTACCATGATTCAATCATTTTCATCTATTTAATTAAATAATGTCAATTATTTAATTAAACTCAATGTTTTCCTCTATTAGTTAGGTAATTAATGTTATTTGATTAATTCACCCCTTTCTTGCTAACTTTCATCCTATTTGATAAAATAATCTAACTAATTTAATTAAATCTCCTAAATTCTCTCATTTGATTAAATAATCCAAATTATTTAATTAAATGTCCTAAATCCCACTTTGATTAAATGATTTCTTAATTATTAATTAAAGTCCCAAATTCTCTCCACTTGCACAATTAAATAGTTTCTTAATTATTTAATTGACTAATATCTTCTAATTCTTCCAATCATTGAAAGAATATTCTTCCAATTTGAATTCAAATATTTCCCTCCAAATGGAAATATCTTCTTCATCTTCCTAAAATCATGGGATTGCAATTGTCTCAATCAATTTGAGCCCTTGATTAGAATCATTGATCCATAAGAGATATCAAGTTTCCACAATCCATAATTATGAATCAATTCTGCTTCTGGTTTTGATTGTGTTTGTGTTTGTGTTAGAATCATTGATCCATGTCAATATTCAATCTCATCGGTGGATTTGATCCTTGATCCATGCCACCTTCTATCTTTGAAATGCATCCATTGATTATCCAATTTGATCCTATCCATTTATTCAACCAAAATTCCTATAAATAGTTCTCATTTGTATGAGAATTTCATTCACAAGCCTTGTAGTGATTTCACTATAACCCTTCTCATACTTAGTTTTAAGATCAATCATCCTTTGTGAATCAATCATACCTCATTTAGCATCAAATCCACCATTAAAGCTTTGCATCAACAATGGATTAGGAAAGGACTACGTATTCCATGTCAATCTTGTACTAATCTCCCAATGGGATGAGGTTTTCTTTCTTAATTAGGCTTTTTCATTCAATTTGCAATGTTATTTCATGTTAGTGGCTTCTTAATTAGGAATTTTAAGAATTTCATTAGGAATATGACTTAATTAGATTAATTTGTTTGTTTCTTAGTTGATTCCTAGCATAATTGACTCTATTGTTTTCCATGTTCACATTTTGGCATGCCCGGTGGGACCCCATGTCCCTAACTAATCAAATTTGAGTTTTTTCATCCATTCCAAGTTACAGGGGAAATCTAATGCCTCCATAAATACCAATGCATTTTCAACTCAAATACTGATGCTTTTGCAAATACCAACACATTTGTAACAACAATCCAATGCATTTGCAACAAACCCTAATGCTTCTGCAACTTGAAAGCTCATTCTGGGGACCTTGCAACAATACAATGCATTTGCATCACACAAAGCCATGCATTTTCCATATAACAACACATTTTCATTGACATAGCCACACATTTTCCATATATCAATGCATTAACATTGATAGAGCCATGCATTTGCATTCTTAGTTTTGCACCCCATCTTCAAACGACCATATCTTGGTCATACAATGGTATTTTTTAGTTTTTTTTAAAATGGGGTAGAATTTTGTGCTCTTCATAGTGGTGTAGGTGGTTTTTTGTTTTTATAGAGATATTTTAAGTTTAGGGGTTTGATTTGTAGGGTTTAGTTAGGTTTTTGGTACTTAATCATTTGATAACCCTAACATTTTTCCATTTTCTTGATTTCATCTAACATTTGCAACATGTGGCATTTGGAATAGTATTTATTAATGCTTGTTTTGAGCTTTAGCCCTAGAAACATTTGATTTGGTGTTCATAAAACAAATTGAATTTTTCAATTTGGATTTTAAAACAAACAAGAAACTTTCACATTTCAAATTAGTGCTTAAAAAATTGAACAATCAAATTTCATCTTCGTTTGGGCCTCAAACAAACTGGCAACTTGCACTTTGAATATGGGAATAAAATGAACTACCCTTTTCTTTTGGTGCACATTTAAAAAGAACAAAAATGTGTGCTTTTCTTGTTGTTCTTGGTAAGTGCTTGATGTGTATCCACCCCCTTGCACCTAGTATGATATTGGGTGAAGAGAAACATCTTTCACTTACACTTTATGTTCATTGTAACCCTAAATTTTTTGCTATGTATCATCTCCCCTCACGCCTAGTACGATATTGGGTGAAGAGAAATAGTAAGAACTTATTTTTTCTTTTGAGTAGGAGGCCTGCCTTGAGATACATACACACAATGAAGGACTCAAGGGTTCAACATCAAGCAATGTTTTTGGGCATGCTATATAAATTGGTTGAGAGAAAAAGCTACAAGTCAATCCATGCATGTAGCACTCTAGACTTGTGTGGGTTTCCCGATGTGATGTACAAGAGGTTGGTGTTGTTCACCAAATTCTACCCATTAAAAAATTATTTATTTTAGATGCCTAAGACCATCAAATGTCTTCTTAAGGAGGTACAATGGAATAACATCATTCCATGTATTGAGCACAGTTGAGGTGACAAACACCTTGCAAGGAACTTTTCCTTCCAAGGTAAGAGGTGTATTGTGTATGTGTGCATATTCTAATTACTCATTCTATGGGTAGTATTTTATCATGTGAGCAAGACTTAAGAAGATAAACCTACTTAAATAAATAGGATTATGCTTGTTTTGATCTATATATCTATTGCTAGTGAGCTTTATGGAAGAAATTTTATGAAATATCTCCCATTACCAATTGAGTCAGTTTAACACATTATTTTTAAAATCATCAAAATACTCAAAAAAAAATTAAACATGGTTATGAAAAGATCTTAAACCCTTTGAACACATTTTTATGCACTTGAAAGACATTGTACCTTTGTATGCATCTAAGTATTTTTTTCTTTTATCAAAACAGTATCTTTGTGTGCATCCTAGTATCATTTTTTTGCATCTTTGCATATTGATTCAAAGTAAATCTAGGTAACTAAAAATAAGCATTTTTGTATTTTCACAATATTTAGCTTTTATGGAAAATAATATGCTTTTGTAGACAACTTAGTGCTAGAAAACACATAATCAAGATCTTTGTGTGTTAAAAAGAACAAAAGATTAAACCAGATTTCAAAAATTGAACCTAAAAGAAACATACAAAACTACTTGTGTTACTTTATTCAAACAAACAAACAAGGAAATTCGTGCTCAATATTGCTTTTATCAAAACAATTTTTGGGTTATCATTAGACCAAATCATTGTTATCCATCAAACATTCAAACATCAAACAAGGTTTTTTATCAAATTTGTTTGGAAATTATCAAAAAATGATCTTAAGTTGTCATATGGAACAAATACATCATCTTCATTCAAAATAAAATATCATCCATCAAACCCTCATCAAGTAATTTCATATCAAAACAAATAACTTAACATTTGGACGTAAATGACTTAGGCTTGAATCCTTTATCATATCAACTAATTTATCCTTATACTTGGAATTGATCTTTTCCAAGGTGTTTAGGTTGAATTAGCAAAAGAATTTTGGACAAACTCACTTTGGAGTCAAAAGTTGACTCCCAAAGTAGTAAATTCATAATCCAAGAAATCAATGTAGTCATAAGTGTGGTCAAAATCAAAAGTTTCACATTCTTCACCCATTCATATAAACCATTCTTTTATTGATTCTAGACAACCTATCAAAGTGTTTGAAGATAATCAAGACATTTCAACAAAAGACATTTGAACTCAAACATCTTCTAGGATTGATACATTCTTTCATCATTCAGACATTTATCCTAGAGGTCTTGAAGGTTTAATCTTGAAAACATGACAATACCAATTAATTATTCAAACTCACATCCATATAATTCACACATAGGGTCAACATATCCTACAAGCTTCAATGACATAACAAATGTGGGTATAAATGGTCAAAACTTAAGAACACCTTGTCCTATGATAGATGCCAATTAATGCCAAAATTAACAAATCTATCAACCAAGCAATCAAGGCGTGAGTCTTTATCAAAACAACATTTCAGCAAACCAATACAACCCAAACATGAACATACCAAACACAAACATATTAAATATAAACATGTCAAATCCACATATAATGAACTATGAGATGGATTCATTCACACTTCAAAAAAACATCATACAACAAACATTTCCATATCCATATCAACAACATCTTTAACATCATCAAAACATTGACTCACATCATCAACATCAAAACCTCAAAACATTGCATATCAATTCCAACAACAACATCAACAAAAAATTCCATCCTTACAACAACAACATAAACATCAACAATCATCACCACAACAACAATCCTTACTATCTCACAACACCACTAAACATGAATACACTCCTTTAGGGGAGCCAATTGAGTTGGTGTTAAACAAGTTGGTACATGTGAAACTTATCGCTCTTCCAAAATCATTAGGAGGTTACGAACCTATTGTCAAATTCTCATGGTATAATGACAAGGCTTATTATGAATACCATAGTACAAAAGGTCATCAGACATCAAACTATATTAAACTCAAGAACCCCATTCAATACCTCATTGATCAATGAACAATAACTATTGAGGAAAACATTGAAGATTCAACCACTAATGATCACATTTACAATGTCTCTACTTCAACTAGCGATAATGTTGACATACATCAAGACTCTTTTCCGAGACATAATCAATATCTTCCACCAAGGTCTATAAATGGTCCATTCTAAGATATATTAACATCATTTGACCTCATGGTTACAAATATTGAGGAGATTCTTAACACGCCATTTGATTCAAACCCACTTGACGATCAAGAAAGTCTAAAACCAATCCAAGAGCCCTTTAAAAGTGTTCCTTTCTTTGAAATTGATCCATTTCAAGAACTTAATCCAAAGCGTATCGAAGGTAACTCCAAAAGTAGTCAAGGTCAAGAATTTATATCACCAAAATACTATATTGACATCCAAAGTTCTCCAAAAGAAGACCAAATCCATATTCCAAGCACACACACATCTACCCATGAGATTCTTACTTTTGATGGACACGTAGATGGTCATCAAAAATAAGATTCTTCTATTCTCAACTGTGAGCATGATCTATACCTAAGCCAACATGATTAAAACATGAGAAAATTAGTCACCTTAGCTAAGTTAAACCAAGCTCCCTATGAAATTCTTAAAAGCACAAAACAAGGAAACCATGAATACAAAAACATCAAAATAACAAGTAATGCATAATAAAATCCTAGCTAAATACCCCAAACCTCATCCCATAGGCGGATTGGTGCCATATTGATGTGGAATATTGGCCCTTTCCCAATCCCTTTTGATGAACAAGCTTCAAAATGGTGATAAAGTGATGAAAGTGATGAAATTGATGCAAGATGATGGTGGATTCAAGCTAAAATGGTGAAATGTGGGAAATAGTAGATATGGATTTGTGCATAATAACCTTTCTTTCAAAATTGGACCCCTTTATCATAGGAGTGGGTCATATTTATAGGGAAAAAGGATGAGTCAAGGGTTGAGATTCATTTGTCCAATCAAGGGTTGCAAATGAATCCAAGGATTGAAGGAACAATTAGCTTTGTGACACAAGGCTAAGATCTATGTGAGGAGATATGTGCTCACACATGTGTGTGCACATTTAGGGAAGAGAGCATGTAAGGAGTAAAGACATGTGGGTGAAGAATTAAAGGCATGTGGGTGAAAGATATTATGGCATGTAAGAGAAGTAAAGGCTTGTGTAAGGGACAAGATGGCTTGTGTAAGAGCCATTAAGGCTTGGGTGGGAGACAATATGGCTTGTGTAAGAGCCATCAAGGCTTGGGTAAGAAAGTCAATGAGGGGAGTTAATGAGGAAATAATATTCCATGGGAATATTCTCATGCAAGTGTGAGAGAATATAGCCATTTAATTAATTTGAGAAAATTAATTAGCTGTGCAAGTTGGAGTTAATAAACCATGGGTTTATTTAACTATACTAGAGTTAAATGTTGGAGAATGGACTAATTAGGATTAGCAAGTAGATAAGGTTAATTAATCAAAGATTAATTAACTTGGGTGTGGTTAGGGGAATGTGACATTTAATTAAATAATTATAGTTATTTAATCAAATGAGAAGACATAGGAGGTTTAATTAACTAATCTACATTATTTAATTAAATGAAATAAAAATTAGTATGAAGGGGGATGAATTAACCCAATAAATTGATTATTTGATTAATAGGAGAAAGTGATAAATTTAATTAAAAAACTTAGATTATTTAATTAAATAGTTATAAAAGAGGTGATTTATGATGAAATGGTGTTAAAAATCAAATTCAAATGCGTAATATCAATCAGGATGATTTGAAGTGTTACATTTTTCCCCTCTTTAAAGCGAGGTACCTATTACACTGGTTCAAAGACTGACACTTTTCAATATCAACATTGTTGCCTAGATTAAAATTCAAAATTTCTTGGCTTTTTCAAATGCCTCACTGTTGCCCCAACGAAAGGAAATATGCTGCAACACTGCCCCCTCAAGAGATCGAGCGATTTTTTTTAATTTTTAGGTCAAGCTCGCAATAAAGATGCAACAAAGGTTCAACTATAGAAAATAAGCTACAAGATGCGAAAATAGGCTCAAGACACTAAAAAATGCTCAAAATAGGCTTCATGGCTTGATATTCAATCAACAAGATTAAAAAACATGATTTCCCACCTCAATTAGGGCAAAAAAACTAATTTTCATGCTTAAACATGAGTGCAAGGGTCATTTTCAATTCATTTGCACACTTTCCTTTAGAGAATTCTTGCCATTTTTCTCTAATCTACTGACACTATAGATGTTTGTACACTTCCTTAGCATCACGCGGATAGGGTTCGTGAGTATCGACGACCTCCCGACTAGAATCCCTGGTACACAAACTAAAACTTTTCTCATTTTTTTGTCTTTTTGATGCATTTACTAGGCTTCAAATAATTAGGTCAATAGTGATGCTATATTGTGCTTCTTCTACTTTGGTCAGAGTCACTATTGACATTGGAGCATTTCCTTTGTGATATAGCATTATAGGGTTGAGTTTTGGTATAGTGTCACACAAAAAATGTCGATTCACCTTTATGAGATCATGTCACAGAGATTGATTTTGGTTTGGCGTCACTATTAAATATAGAGTCACCTTTGCAGAATAGCATAGCACACAATGATTTGGGTCCAATGTCGTGTGAAAATGTTGATCTTCCTTTGTAGGATCACACTAATTTTGATTATAGTGTTGCTATTGCCATAAAGATAGAGCATTGCTATGGAAAATAGCATCGCTTTTGTAGTTATAGGGCCCAGACTTGGTATTTTTCATCATTTTTTGGAAATTTTGATGCGGTACACTTCGTGCGTGCAAGAGATTCTTCACCCACTCCTATCCAAGGAGCATCAGTGCAATATTATTCATCGTGTGGGACAATTGATTGATGAGGTGATGGATTTTTTGGGCGCCATTGGTTTTGGTTTTGTAGTGTGCATGCCAATGATTCACACACATATGGCAATGATGACAATCCTAGTTCAATGGTGGCACAACAACACTTCCTCATTTCACCTTCCCACTGGAGAGGTGACGATGACCCTTGAGGACATTTGGTGGATTCTACAGTTCCCCATCCATAAGGAGAGGATCATATACAATACTAAGGTAGGAGGTGATGCTATTTTTGAGGTTCTCGGTGTAGACAAGTACTATGCTGACAACAACTAGATTGATTTGCATGCCTTTGAGGGGGTTTCCCCAGACTTGACACTTTTTGTTGGAACCTTGATTTTAGGGGTATTTGTACCCGACTAGTGAGCCAGAGGATTCATCGTTGGCTAGGGAGTGGTATGGGCCAACATGATGTAGGATATGACATTATATGTGTGGGGTCTAGTGGTTCTTGCTTCCCTCTACCACGACATGCATCAGGTGGTGTATCTCGGGCATGCAACATAGGAATCGAGGTGACACTGCTCCACATTTGGGCTTATGAGCACATTGACATACTTAGGCCAATCATTATGCTTGTTGACATAGATCCTAATGAGCTTGTAGTTTACAAGTATAGAGTGATTACCACCTTGCATCACACTAGTATCACAAGGATCCCTTACTAGAGGCGAGTTATAGATGAGATGACAATTTTCTAGTGGAGGCCATGGATATAGGCACATAAGTGGTATGATGACAATCAACAACTCTTCTATACCTATCAAACTAGATATATGCAAGGGCGAGAGCATCACATGATATATGGAGTAGTGAGATAGTTTGGGGAGGTGTAGGATGCACCTCAGGATGGATATTGAGCCATTTTTGCTAGGACATCTAGAGAGACAGCTTGGGGATAGAAAATCCCTCCCCGAGTTGTGATCGATGAGTTCAAACAGCTAGTCTCATAGCCCTAGGCATACTTCAGTGGGTCGATCGATGTGGGCACTACAATTGCATTTGATACATATTGGTAGGCGCACGCCCCAGTCTGATTGATAGATCTAAGCGGTGGATAGGTTTTGGGATAGAGACGATAGAGGGGACCACAAATAGGTTAGAAATAGTAGCCTCCCCATGATGGGTAGGATGCGCAAGATGGATAGAGGTAGGATGAGTAGCAGAGGCAGGATCAACAAAGACAAGATCAAAAACCACCCCTAGTACTACCACTACAAAAATAGCCACCGTCGAGTCCCGATTCATGGGATGCGCAGATTGTAGCCTTGATAGTGTAGGTACAATAATTGACAACACAACTATAGGCTATCACATTAGAGAGGGATTGAGCGTGACAATAGTTGTAGACAATCATTAGGGAGAGAGATCAAATATGAAAGCAGTTGCAAACCATCACTAGTGAGAGAGATCAGGCCACAATAGCTATAGTAGGCTGACATAACACTAGCCCAAGAGATAGGGCATAGGCAAAAACTACAGGTTGTTGCACAATAGGCATAGGGATAGGTGGGTGAAATGGTCCCAACATAGATGTACATGCTAGCCATGTAGGAGGTTTCTTACTATAAGACCTTGTGCCATAGAGAGACCTCGTAACATCAACAACAACTGGATTTTCCCAGAGGAGCAAGATGGCACCAAGTGGATCAGGAGGTGAACCATCCATCAGTCATCATCAGTCAAGTTACCACCATGACGATTGCCAGAGCCGAGGATAACACCTCATCATAAACACTTTTTTAGATGTACAGCCTGATTGTTTATGTATATACATTCATTGGTTGATTTTTGCTAGCCTCTTGTATACCTATTTTGATGATATTACACACTAACTATGATTTGTATCATGACACTTGATTTTTTGATATATATGAGATGAAATTGATGCAATAGTTATGATGTGATGTCTCTTTTATTTCATGATTTATGTATGTATGGATGCATGTGATATTCTATGGATGTATGTACTTTTATTTATGCACATGATGTGATGTTCATGATTCATGATGCGATTTGATGGATGTATGTGATATATGGTATATGACATGGATGCAAATACGATGGATGATTTACTTTCCTTTTCAGTATCTTTTTTCTATATGCTATGTCATGATGATGTAGGATATTAAGGCTATGAGATGGATGCATTTCATGTTCATTGTATGGATATTTATGGATGATTGTGTAATGCTATAAGATGGTTAGAATACAAAATCTATATTATCCTAAACAACTCAAACGATAATGATAATGAAAATGGAATGGATTAAGATGCTTAGAATAAAAAATCTATATTATCCTAAACAGCTTAATGATAATGCTAAAGAGATGGACTAAGATGCTTAGAATAGCAAATCTATATTATCCTAAACAACTTAAATGATAATGCAAATGAGATGGATTTTATTTCCCATTATGATGACATGCTATGAGCATGCAGGATGTATGTATGCTAATGGTTTTTGGATACATGATGGATGTTTTATTATTTTTGTTGAATTTCTTGATACTGAGTTAGCACAGGAAGAAGATAGAAGAATAAGAAGGATTAACCATTGATTGCGAGATTGATTCAGAAGTCCAACAAGTCTAAGATTCTTCAAGACTTTATTAGATATAGTGATGAGATAGTGATTTTCTTGTTTTAGGGATTGGGATATTAACCACATGTTATTCCTTATTTTTTGATAAAAAACATAGACACGATGCATCAAGGTATGGATAACCAGGATGACGTTATATCTAGTGCAATGAACTTTGACTCAAAAAACAAATAGGATTATTCTTGTTCACACTTGACATACTGAAACCTTGCTAGGATGTACTTTAGAAGTTTCAAACATCTCAAACCAAAACACAAGAAGGCATAACCTAACAATGTAATAGTCAACAAGTTTCCCAAAACACCTTCCATACACACCCATGAAAGAAAGTATTTACCAAGACTATATTACAAGAACATCCAAAAAGCACAAAAAATGAAAGATAATGATCAATGCCCCATTCCTTTCTCTCTAAATCATTTTGATAGACATCATCAAGAGGTCATTGGAATGAGCACAATAAGATAAATCACAAGGAAAGATCAAGTAAACAAACAAGTCAATGTTCTTCATACCTCTAGCCAAGACTAACACTACAGTGATGCCTGATGTTAATGTCCATTGTCAGAAGGATGTATCTTGGGACATGTTTATCAGATGATTTAGAAACTAATTGGATGATAGGCTATTAATACAAATGTTAACCAACATGTTTACCTAATGATCTAGACTCAAGACTTCTACATTTACACCTACACTTTACGAAGTGCCACACCGGTTTCCATTTGTTTTACCAAAGGTTGAAGATGATGAACATTTTATTATGGATGGAAGTATATTGTCAGTGAAAGCAAAATGGGGTGGGTGGTTTTGGGTTTTCTGGAGTATTTCAATGTTTTTGGTGTTTTCACAATGTTTTGAGGCTATTTTTGAATTTTGGTTTGTTTTACAAATGTTTTGATTTTTCAAGTTTTCAAATGTTTTTGTGTTTTTCTAAGATTTTGACCAAGAACTAGACCTAAGGGGACTGACCTAGGGCCTTAGGGTTGATCAATGATTATCCTTTCCTATGTTATACATGTAGAGACCACGTAGTTTGGCTAACATAGACCAATAATCGTTTATTGATGAGATATGAACACTTGATGGATTGCTAGTTTATTATGATAGACTCCTAGGGACTGACCTAATGCCTCCGGGGTGCATCGATGATGGCCTTGCTTATGTTCAAGCTTAGAGACAACGTATTTCGACAACCATATTTTTGACATTTTCTTATATTGACTTGTTTTAGGGATTTTGATATGATTTGGATGTTTTAGATTTTGACTTTACAATTTTCTAAATGTTTTTGGATTTTATGATTTTATGAATGTTTTGGATTTTCTAAGGATTTTGTAAGTGTTTTTGGATTTTTAATGTTACGAAAGACCTTCAAGAATATACACGGACCTAATCCAATGTAAGCATAGACAAATGCCCCCAGACCTTGTGATAGACTACCTCAATATAGCCAAGACAAAATAACCTTAGGAATTGTAGAAGAGGGGGATTCGGTACTCACGAGTTCTCTTCATTTAGAGAGCCTCATGGGGTGAACTTCCCTAAACTACCTCAGGAACAACAACAATGAGAGTTTCAAAATCTGAAAGAGCAAGTCACAAAGATTTTCTAGACAAACTAGCAAGTTCTCAGCCAAAGGACATCAGTGCATAATATAGACTACAATGCGGCGCACTGGCATCCTAGAGGTGCGTTGACATATTGTACGAACCACAGAATGAGTTTATCACAGAAAATAGCTAAGTGATTTCTAAAAATTGGATTATTGAGAACTTATAGAATGTGATAAAGAAATAGAATATAATAGAACTACAATGAAGTAGAGTAGAAATGATAAAGATAAGGAGAAGAAGAGAAAGAATGGAAAGAAATACTCACAACCATGCAAGTGATGAAACCTTTAGCAAATGAATGTCCTAAAAACCTACACATGTGATATCTAGAGAAATTTTTGGGGTTGTATAGGGGTTTGCCTCATTCAAACCCCCATTTTGATGTTCTCACCTCCACAGACAACCAAATAGAAAGAGTGAGTGTAACCAAAAGGAAAAAGTATGTGGTAAAAGCAAAACCCGTTTAGGAGTAGAACCTACACCACCAAGTGTGAGTGATAAAAGCAATCCCCACTTAAGGAGGAGAACCCGTATCACAAAGTAAAAATGCAAATGATAGGGGATATGGAATCCCAAGATGCTCACAAGCATGAGATAGGGGAGATGGAGCTACAAGAGCCAAGAGTGTTGCAAAAGGAGTTGTGAAAGCTTGGAAGTGTTGTTGTAGCAAGCTGTATGGAGCTATGGAAGAAAAATGATAAGGGAAAAGAGGAGGAAAAGGCAAGAGCCAAAGCTAGGGAGAAGTCAGAAGTAGAAGAGTTAAAATCAGAAGAGTGGAGCTAGAAGAAGTTCATAAAACCAAATAAACTGAAAGGATAGCTTTTAATGAGGGAAAAGAAGCTTCTCCAGCCGTTACAAGGTGTCTCGGGCCGTTACTACCTACCAAAGGAGGTGACAAGTGGAAAACATGCACAAAGACAGTTGTTTGAGCATTGAAACATCACAGGACGCTAGCATGGTGCATAGAATTCTGTGCAATACACTAGTGTCCGGACACATCACACTACAAAACAATAAGAATGGGAAAATCCCAAAGTTCGATGTAGAGCTGATGCACAAGGGTAGCTGTTGAAATGGGGTGTTGGAGCATCTTGAAAAGGGAGAAAAGCTAATGTAAGGGTTAAAATGAGCCTACTCAAGATGCTAAGGGAGTGGACACTAAAGTGGATGCAAAAATGTATGCAAAATTGCAAGGGGTGCAATTTTACGATTATACAAGAATGTGCCAAGTAGTACCAAAGGAGAACATGATACTTACCCATATTCAACTATGATACAAACGAGGATAGGTGATGGAAAGAATATGATAAAATAGGATGAAGGATGAATGTGATGGAATTAAGAAAAGCATGATAAGCTAATAGAGCCAATGGTGGATGAAGAGTGCTTATTTACACAAGGTGCCTATTTGCCAGGTTTTCACCAAGGTACTTGCCCAAAGTGCCAAAGAAGTGGTTTTCAATATAGGGTGATTATTTTGTCTTTATTGTTTTCAATCCTTTTTTTTATTTTTTTATTATTTTGATATATATATATATATTAATTTTTGAATTTATACCTTGCAAGCCTAAGCATAATTTTTTTTGAGATGTGAGTTGTTGACGGGCTCCTACAAGGGTTCACCTTTAGGTGTTGATAACCAATATGCTCCTAACTAGTAAATTGTTGTGACGATGAAGGGTCCCAACTAGTTGGGTTCAAAATTTCCCTTGCTTTCAAGATTAGGTACATTCCTTTGGTTCTCCTTTAGAACAATCTCTCCAACCTGGAAGGACCAATTTTTTATCTTCTTATTGTAGCTCCTCTTGAGTCGATTCTAATCAACTTGCAAATGATTCAAAGCATCCAAATGGAATTCATCCAACAACTATAGCTCATTCAATCATGGCATCATGTATTCTTTATCAGTAATAATATTTTACAAAGATATTCTCAATAATGGGAGCTCAACCTCAATGGGTAGGATAACTTCAGATCCATATACTAGGGAATGGGGTGTAGCACCTATAGGCATGTAGATAGTGGATTTGTGGGCCCATTAGGTAGGGTTTAGTTACAAATTCTAGTCACCGCCAGCTTCATTAACCATCTACTTAAGAATTTTGGAGATGGTTTTATTTGAGGCCTTTGCTTGACCGTTACCCTGGGGGTAATAGGGGGTAGAGAACCAGTGTTGGATATTGAATTTTTGGCACAACTCATGGAAATCCTGGTTTTTGAAAGGTGTCCCATTATTTGAGATAAGGGCTTATGGAACATCATAGTGAGAAATAAGGTAGTTCAGGATGAACTTAGAGATTTGCTTTCTCGTAATATGGGTCATAGGAATTGCCTCAACCCACTTCGTAAATACTCAAGAGCAGTCAAATAAACTTATGACCATTGGATGAGGTAGGTGTGATCTTCCCTATGAGGTGGAGTCCCCATTGTGATAAAGGCCAAGGTGTAATGATAGGTTGAAGTTCTTGAGACAACGAATGAATGAGGTCCCCATGCTGTTGACACTACATATATTTTTTGACATACTGGTGAGATTCTCACTTCGTGGTCGACCAATAGTACCCCGTCCTCAACAATTTATTTTCTAAGGTCATACCACTTGAATGTGATCCATAAATGCATTTGTGTACTCTTTTTAATGTGGTCAAAGCTTCCTTAGTGTTAAGGCATCATAATAGTGTCCCCTCGATACTTCTACGATAAAGGGTATCACCTAGGATAACAAAATAGGATGAATTTTTTATAAAGGTTTTCTTGAGTTTTAATGGGAGGTCAACTGGGAGGATTCCTCTATTTAGGTAGTTGAATATATCATTATACCAGGGATCATCGGGACCAACAATTTTGCATACGAGTTTAGATTTTGGTACCTTGAAAGTTGGGACAAGAAGCTAGTCAATTAGAAACTCACATTTAGGAGTGTTCTTTGGTATATCTAACAAGAACCCAATAGTCTCCATAGCATCAGTTGCTCAGTTATTCATTTGGGGTATCTGCTTAAATGTGATATCAATGAAGAAATCCTTGATATGTTCTACCATCTTCTTGTAGGGAGTGAGCTTGTCATCCTTGGTTTGATAATCATCATTGATTTGGTTTATTATTAGTTGTGAATCCCCATAGAGCTTTAGTGCCAATATTTTCCACTATACCGCTATTCTAATCCCTATGATGAGAGCTTCATATTCAACAATGTTATTGGTACATGGGAAAGATAGCCTATATGATTTTGGAATAAAATATCTCTATGGGGTGATAAAAAGAATGCCTTCCCCTAATCCATGTTGTGTTTGGGAACCGTCAAAGTACAGTTTCCAATGATCTGTTGTGTTTAGGAGAAATAATGACTCGTTAGGGAACTCAGACAACAATGGATTCTCTACATAAATGGGTGCCTCTGCTAGTTGTTTTGTGATGACTTTCCCTTCGATGAATTTTCATTCTACATATTCTATATCAAATTCTATTAGGATCATTACCCACTTGACCATTTTCCCTATGAGAGTTACCTTGGACAATAGATATTTCAATGGATATATTTTAGCGATTACCTTTACTTGATGGGAAAGCAAGTAGTGTTTGAATTTTTGTGAAACAAACACCATTGTGAGACAAGCCCTTTCAATGGATGAGTAATTCAGATCATATCCCACTAAAGTCCTACCGATATAGTAAATGGCCCTCTCTTTTCCTATTTCATTGTGTTGAGCAAGAAGAGCCCCTAGAGTTGTAGATGTAGCTAAGACGTATAGGATTAGAGGTTTTTTTGGTATCAATGGCATGAGGACGAGAGGTGTCAATAAATACTCCTTGATTTGTTCAAATGCTTTGTCACATTTTTCATCCCACTTGTATGTTATTCCCTTATGAAGTAGATGAAAAAAAGGAATAATCTTGTCAGCTAGCTGTGCTATGAACCTTCTAATAGACTGTAGTCTACCCAATAGATCTCATAGCTATTTCAATGTTTGTGGTGCCTTTATATCCAAAATCGCCTTGAATTTAGTTGGATCTATCTCAATTCCTCATAGTGACACACTATAACCCAAGAGTTTTCCTAAAGTTACACCAAAGACGCAGTTTTTAGGGTTTAACCTTACCTTGTATTCTTTGAGCTTGTCAAAGATTGGTCCCAATACTGCTATATGCTCTTTCTATTTCCTTGACTTGGCTAAGATGTCATCCACATATTCCTCTATAGTTTTGTGGATCATATCATGGAAGATTAGTGTCATGGCTCTTTGATAAGTTTCTCCAACATTCTTCAACCCAAATGGCATCATGTTCTAGCAGTAGGTTCCCCATGGACATGTAAATATTGTTTTATGCTAGTCTTCTTTTGCGATCATGATTTGGTTATACCTGGCGAACCCGTTCATTAGCGATAACATCTTGTGCCTAGTAGTCAATTCTATAATCATGTCAATGTTCGGCAATGGGAAATCATCTTTGGGACATGCTTTATTTAAATCCATGAAGTCGGTGCATATCCTGATGCCCCAAGTGGGCTTGGAGACTGGCACTAAGTTGGAAAACCATTCTAGATAGTTGATTGGTCTAATGAATCCTACATCAAGGAGTTTTTGTAATTCTAGTTTGACTAGAAACGCTATCTGTGGATGCATCTTTCTCAACTTTTGTTTTATAGTTTTAGCATCAAGATTTACTGCAAGATGGTGGATGAACACTTCAGGATCAAGGCTAGGCATATCCGCATATGTCCATGCAAAGTTTCCCTTTCTTTCCATTAAGAATGCTACTAGGTACTTTTTTTCTTCAGTTAGAAGTGACTCTGCATAGAAAGTAATTTGAGGTGCCTCCTTTGTTTCCACATTCACTTGACCACATTTCTCTACAAGGATTGTTGTTCTTTCCTAATGTATGGCACTAAGAGGAAGATTGAATCCCTCAAACTCTGGCACCTCAAAGAGGTTTTCACCATCTGATGCCTCCTTTTTTTCACTATTTTGTGATCAGAAAGTGCCACAATGTGGTTTTCACTTTGAGATCGAGACATTATTCTCATACCCTTATTTATGATCCCTGCATGGCATGTTGTCTCATAGTCCCATAAACTTGGAGATAGCTTTGTCATTTTTGAATGAATCCAAGATAGGTGGTCCTCATTGATCCCAATTTATGAGTTGGGGATAGATAAGGTTTAGCTCACTATTTTTATTATCTGTCTCAAATGATGTGGTAGTTATCATGAAAATACAGGAATCCTCAAATAGGTCTATTATGTCAAAAGTATAATTATCAAGGGGAAACCAGTTGATACCGATAACTAAGAGGAAGGATTGACTTTTTTAATAGAAGCACCTTTTCCAAGATTGGTAACTTTACTGGTGGTACATCCAAGACCAAGATTCTTTGGGTGTTTCTCAAGAGCAAGGGGTTCTAGCAAACCATTTTCATTCTTCCCAAGCTTTTCAAGATTATTATAGCCCCAACCAAGCATCAATTGTAGACCCTTGTTGTCATCCTCCATTGGAAGAATGGGTGTGGGTTTGTTGTCTTGATATAGCAAGCTTGATATGTCTTCTTCATCCACAACATATTTTCTCAAATCTCCCCACTTTTTAAAAGTGGTAGATGCTACCTTGATCATCTGGGATACATTGTCAACTAGTTGCGGTTTTCCATGAGACTTAGGAGAAAGAGGTAACTTTCCCATTATAAACGTATCCTTCTTCAAGCTATATTCCCCATACCCATTATATTTGATCACTACTTTAATATCTGGGATATTTTGTATGAGGGGTGTCTTTGTCTCAAAAGTGGAAGCTAAGGTAGATGGATCAATGAAGGAAGAGGATGTTGGCCCTTCATCATTCTTTGGAACTTGTGGGACCTTATAGTACTTGGCTTCTAGGTTCTTGCAATAACAGAAAGGTTCTGGATCACCATGGATTGTGATTTCCCTATTTTCATAGGGAAATTTAACACATTGATGGTACATTGAAGTGATAGCTTGCATTGCATGAATCCATGGATGTACTAGGAGAATGTTGTAGGGAAGTTCAATATCAAGGACTTGGCATGTAGTTCCAATAATAGTGGCCCCCAACTAGATGAGGAGTTGGATTGTGCCTTGGGAAACCCATTCTTGATCATAATAGGATCCTATAGTAATACCTTTTCCTTTCTCGATGACATCTTCAGAGAAACCCATATTCTTGATCAGCTGCAAGGTAAAAATGTTTAGACCCACACCTCCATCCACCAAGAATCGTTTAACTTTGTTTTTGTGAACTAGGACCTCAAGATGCAATGCACAATTATGGGATGGTTGTTTTGGGAGGTCATGTTTGTAGAACATGAGAAGATGAGGTGTGATGATATTCCAATCATAGCCTAGAACTGGTTAGTATCAATGTAAGTAGGTATAGAAGATGCGAATAAAGCTTTTTCAAGGATATCCCTATGCACAAATGATATTTTCAGCAACTCCAAGATGGAGATTTGGGTTGGGGTTTTCTTTAGCTGATCCAAGACACTATAATCACTAGGGTTGGATTTAAAAAGTGTAGGTGGTGCCCTAGGTTGTAGTGATTCTCCTTGGATAGTGATCTTTCCTTGTCGTGTGGTGACTCCACACTCTATGCTAGGCACTTTAATTGTAACGACATATATGAAATTTTCCAATTATGCTACAAAATTATTGTATACCTAATTCACATTGGTATAGTCCTTCCCTTTACCATTGTTGTTTCCTTTGTTATGATCTAGCATTAGGTTTGTATATATTTTTAGATCTTGGTTTGCCACTTGTTGATCAACTGTTAATGTCCCATTGTCGATAAGGTCTTGAATAAGGTATTTTAGTTTCATGCAACTAGTTGTTGTATGTCCCTTGATTTTTTGGAAATCACAAAGATGCTTCTCATTATACCATGCTGGTTTACTCGAGGCTCTTGGTAATTCTAATAAGTAGGGAGCATGATGAGATTTGATTGCACTAGCTTTTGCATGACGGATTCGAGGGGTTCCCCCAATGGAGTGTATTTGTGTTTCTATGAGTAGTTATTCCTAGGGGGTGGTCCTTTTTGAGCATTAGAGTTTTTGACTATTTTTTGATTATTTTGTTGTTGTTGCTTTTTTGGTTGTAGTATGTTATGTTGATAGGTCTGTTGTTGCATGTTTGGTTGCGGTAGGTTTTGTTGTGCGTATGTTGGTTGGGTGATTGTTTTCTTTGGAGCACTTATGACCACTTTGGCATTGATGACCCCATCATTGGTAACATTCTTGTTCTTAGCCCAAGTGTGGGGCTTGTCATTATAACTAGATGTGGGTCAGTTATCCCTATATGCTTGCATATTCCCTTGTGCTATAAGGGATCTCTCGATGTTAAGAACCTTAGTGATGAGTTGATCATATGTAGTGACACATTGCATCTTTGATTGAAAGGATAAATCCCCATCAAGGTTAGTAATAATGATTCCTATTTGTTGTTCCTTAGGAATAGGATATTTTCTCTTGCTAGCTATGTACCTCCATCATTGTAAGTAATTTGCAAATGCTTCACCCTTGTTTTATTTTAGGGTGTACAATTCCTCCAAATTGACGTCCATGTATAGGTTAAAAGAGAATCTATTTACAAATTGATCTATGATTTCTTGGAATGTTTGGATTCCAGGAGGTAAATGGTAGAACCATTCAATTACTGGACCTGCTAAGCTTCATGGGAAAAGCCGCATTAAATAGAAATTGTTACAGGCCACTTCCATGCAATCCACATAAAATTCCTTGATGTGGTCTTTAGGATTTCCACGCCCTTTGTACTTGTCAAATTTAGGCATTTCAAATCCAGGCGGGAATGGTATCATTGCAATGTTTTTGTCAAAATGATAGGGACACAAGTCATGTTGAACAATTGATATCTTTGTCTTTCCTGCTTGAATATCCTATATTTGTTGAGAGAGCATTTTTACTTGCACAGAAAGATCATCTTGAGGATTAGGTGGTGGAGCATACGTACTACATGGTGGAATGGTGGAGGAGTTGAATGTGTGGTATGGTGTATGTCTCGAGTTGGCTTGATATTGTTGAGTGAATGGTGATGATGGTGGGGTTACATATGCTCCTTGCATATTTGGATTCAAGATGTTTTGTTGTGTGCTTGTGTAAGGTTGTTGGAAGCCTTGTTGTTGTGTAAGCAATGCTTGTTGATAGGCTTTCTATTGTTGTTGTGCTAACAATGCTTGTTGTTGGGATTGTTGTTGTAATACTTGTTGATAAACATGTCAATTGTTGCAACTCTTGAGCTTGTGCTTGTACTTATTGTGCTTGTTTCAAGGCTTGAGTTTAGGCTTGGGCTTGTGCTTGTGCTTGTTGTGCTTGCAATATTATACTATATTGACTTGCAATGTTTTGATTTTGAGGTTGAGATAGTGGATTTTGGTAAGTTTTATGTGATGGTGGGTTGAGGGGTTGTTGGGGTGGTTGTTGTGTGATTAGAGGTTGGGTGGTGAATGGTTGATTTGGATTTGACATATTCTACCCTTGGTTTTGTGATATCATCCCTTGTGAGATTTGGGTTTGGGATGGAAGGGTGTATGTTTGGGGTACAATTTAATTTTGTGTTGTTAGGGGGACTGATGTTTGAGAAATTTGATAGGATGCCACTTGGTGTTGTGATGTTAGAGGCATACTTGGATTTGGGACCATGTTTGTTGAAGGATTGATCATATTTGTTGTGATTGATGGATTAACTAGATTTGTTTGATTTTGGATCAACATGTTGGATGGATGATTTGATTTGTTGTATTTTGGACTAATGTACATTGGATGGATTTATTTTACTTGTTGGATTTTGGGCCAACATGTATGAAGTGATGAGAGGAACTTGTGGACCCATTTGTGATGTTTTTCCTTGTGTGAATGAAGATAAATTGTGTGTTATGGCGTTCACTTTTCCAAATAACTCTACTTGAGGTGGTTGACTTGTTTGATCTTGTGGGATGGTAGGATTGTAACCTTGAGTACCTTTGGTAGAGGTAATGAGTTGGGGTGATGGTGTAGCATGGAAATTTGGTGCCATGGTGGTGTTATGGAGTGGTATATTGGGATATTAAGGGATTTGAGGGATGATGGTGTTTTTGGTACCCAATTTGGTGTTTGTTCCTAAGTTCTGGTTGTTAACAAGTGGGTTCCCTTGAATTGCACGAAGGATTGAACCCACCTTGGTAGTCAAGGGTTGACTTGGCACATGTGATGAAAGGGGTTGGGTAATAGATTGAACCACATTTTGAACTATTGGTTGCATGATAAATGTTTGATTAGATGTCATGTTCCCCAAAGGTTGTTCTCTAATGGTGTCCAAATCAAAGGTAGAAGGGAGTTTAGCTCCTTCTTTTGCCAAAGCCAACATGTATTGGGTAGGGTTCAACTTCATCATGCTATTGACAATGTGATGAGTTTTGGGGTCTTGTGATAGATCAAGCAGTTCATCTATGGTCATCTCATGAGGATTGTCGGTAACATCCCCTATTTCAAATGGAACCCCTTCTTGAAAATTGTGGGTTTGTTGAGCTACGCTTGTTAGAGGATTTATGGAAGATCTTGGATCAAATTTGGGTTGGTTTAAAGTACCCATGGTAGATGAATCTTTGTTTTGTTCCATGTCCTTGTATTGTGATCTTGTTTTTACCATAAATTTGGGGATCAACTTTGGGAGTATTGTGAAAAAATCTTGGGTTGATTCAAATCTAGGTAAAAGAGAGCCTCTAAGATGTTTTAGGATCAATTATGATATGGAATATGAAAGGGTGAGTGATATGGATGATGAACTTTCTAACTTTGGACAACACTAGTTTTGGGGTTTGATGTTTTGATGTTAAAGGATTGATAATGAAATTATGAACCCTAAGATAGACTTGTGAACTTAGGATAATTTTTCTCAAAAAATGGATTGTTTGCAAATTTAACTAGGTGTATGAAAAAGGATACATTCCCACACACTTAGTGAAACAAGGTGATTTGGTTTGATTTGATGATTACCCATGTCTAGGAGGTTGGTGTATCCAAAGTTCTAAAGCTGTTTGTGAGATGAAAATGAAAAATGTTTTGGTGTGGATGGAAAGATTGATTTGATCCTAATATAAACCTAAGAAGGAATTTTTTACAAGACCAAGGTGTTGAAAAACATTCTTTTCCCCAAGAGTATTTCAAACCAAAAAGATCAATGTTTGCTTGAAGGATCATATGTTTTGAACATAATACAAAAGATAAACATGCACTTGTGCCGAGTTCAATTGATTTAATCTTGATTAATGAATTTCTTTTACCACATCCAATGTCTTGATTAAGTTTTCAAACTAAATTTCTATAACTTTCAACAACTTTCATTCCACAAAGCTCAAATATGTGAAAATTCAGAGGTTTAAGTCATAGTTCCCTAGGTTTACTTTGGAATAAATGTGGATTGAGATGTGACCCAAACATTATGAAGCCTCAAAGATATTGTTTTAAAAAAATCAAGATATCCTTGAGGGCATGCAATAATATAGGGTTTAATAAAGGCATCCACACTTAAGTCCAAAGGGTTTAAAATCTTAATGCCAATGTTTAATGTTTGTTCAAATTGTTTTGAATCCAAGCAATATATTTGATGTCTAAGGTAATGGAGATATTTTACAAATCTTCTTGATAAGATTCACTTGGAAAGTTCACAAAAGACAATCATTACAACTGAGGGAGTAGGTACGTTCTTTGAGGTGGGCCTACCTCATGCCTCGAAGGGATGATTTTACATGCAACTTATGGAGGGAACACATATAGAGGTATATCACCACCTCAAGATTTTGTACATGAGAATGAACTCTTAAGCTCTATGCCTCAACCATAAATTAGAGTTGGTAAGTAACTTCTTGAAAGCAAATTTTGATGCACCGCTTTCAGAGAATATTTTGAAAAACAAGGTTTGGCCTCTACACAAAAGGTTTTTAATGACACACCATGAACACAAGGGGTATAAACCATACACAAGCTACTTAAAGCTTTAGTTGTTCCTACCTAGCCCATACGTCTTGATGAGGATTAGGTGTTGTCATGTTACCATGCCCCCAATTGAAGCTACTATCTTACAAATTCAGTTGACTTTTAATATAGCCTATTGGTAAATGTGCTTTTTAGGCCCTGCTTTGATGAGTTCTCCATTGCGAGATGTGTCTCATTAGCAAGCCCTTATCTACTAAAGACAAGTAGATGCTATTTATCTTCACCCAAGATCGCATGAAGCGTAAGGGGAGAGGATACATAGAAAATCCTTGGGGTGACCAAATTTTTTTTTGTAAACTTGGAGTGTCTCTTCACCCAAGATCACATGAGGTGCAAGGGGAGAGGATACACTCTAGAAGTTTACACACATAGCAGGGACCACAAACACTCATTCATTTTAACCAACATTGCAAAATTACTTCTTTTTAAGCACCAATGGAAGTGTTTGTTTGTATTATTCAATTTTAGCCAATATCACATGCAATGATGAGAAAATAAGGGGTTTAATTCTTAGCCAACTTTGAAAAGATCATTGCAATGGAAAATTTTAAAGCCCAAATCAAATCTAGTAGTCCTAAAGAATGAAAGAAAAACAACATATGATGTGTTATTTCCCCATGAGTGTTGGAAAAAACTATTACAATGAATATCAAATACTTTTCAACTTGAACGCTCCATTCTCCACCTCAAATCTGTAATAGTGACTTTGCGTTAGCAATGGTGGCATTATTCTGTCAATAGTGGTGTTGTTTTGGCAATAACAACACTCTGGTGAAATGCACAGGTGACACTCTATAGTAGATAGTGAGTTCAAAGGTGACACAGTATTGACAAAAGTGGTGTGATATTAGAAGTGACACTTTGGTGAAACCTGCAATTATTTCATAGAAAAACAAAGAGGCCAATAGTGATGTGTTAGCAAAAGCAACACAATATAATAAAAAAGAAAAAGCGATTAAACGCATCAAAAGCGACTCCCTTTTTTAATAAAAATGTTTTTTACGAAAGTGACACTGTATTTCTTGGCAATTTAGTAGTGCATTTTGCAATAGTGACACTCTAGCAATCTCAATAGCAACACAATTTTTTGGAACCTGCAAGCATGTGAATCTCAAGCAAAAACATCAAAAATTAAATGGATATGCTCTCCTAGCATCAAAATGTGAGCATGATCTATACCTAAGATGACATGATTGAAACACAAGAAAATTAGTCACATTAGCTAAGTTAAACCAAGCTCCCTATGAAATTCTTGAAAGCACAAAACAAGGAAACCATGAATACAAAAACATGAAATAACAAGAAATGCATAATGAAATCCTAGCTAAATACCCCAAACCTCATCCCATGGGGGGATTGGTACCATATTAATGTGAAATATTGTCCCTTTCCTAATCCCTTTTGATGAACAAGCTTCAAAATGGTGATAAAATGATGAAATCGATGCAAGATTGTGGATTCAAGCTAAAATGGTGAAACGTGGGAGACAATGGATATGGATTTGTGCATAATAATTTTTCTTTCAAAAGTGGATCCCTTTCTCATAGGAGTGAGTCCTATTTATAGGGAAAAAGGATGAACCAAGGGTTGAGATTCATTTGCATGTGGGTGAAAGATATTAAGGCATGTAAGAGAAGTAGAGGCTTGTGTAAGGGACAAGATGGCTTGTGTAATAGCCATTAAGGCTTGGGTGGGAGACAAGATGGCTTGTGTAAGAGCCATCAAGGCTTGGGTAAGAAAGTCAATGATGGGAGTTAATGAGGAAAAACTATTCCATGGGAATATTCTCATGCAAGTGTGAGGGAAAATAGCCATTTAATCAATTTGAGAAAATTAATTAGTTGTGCAAGTTGGAGTTAATAAACTATGGGTTTATTTAACTAGGATGGAGTTAAATGTTGGAGAAAGGACTAATGAGGATTAGAAAGTGGGTTAGTTTAATTAACCAGGGATTAATTAACTTAGGTGGGTTTAGGGGAATGTGACATTTAATTTAAATAATTAGAGTTATTTAATCAAATGAGAAGACATAGGAGATTTAATTAAATAATTTGCATTGAAATTTCATCATTTTATCACCATTTTGAAGTTGCTACCAACACCACAACCATTCATATCATGAATCATCATCCACACATTTTTCCACGCTCTAATTGGGACCAACAACAAGAGAAAAATATATATCAAGGAAAATAGCAAGTCATCGAAGCAAAAGAATTGGAAAATCAAAATGGAAAAGAGAAATTAAAATGGATACCAAAGAAAAAGAAATATCAAACTCCATTGGTCAAAGAAACTATGGGAAAAAATCAAAAAGGGAAGTTCATCTGTTAAAAATGTCCATCGAAGCAAAAGAAGGATTCAAGAGTGACTTACAAGGTCTATCAAGAAGTTCATCCTAACAGAATCTCCATGTCCACCCATCATTGCTCATCATACCAAGTTTGGAGGGTCAACTATTCCAAACTATCAACTCATCCATATGCATCTCACATCCCTCAATGCACTTCACCATCCACTTCGACATCCATGATATCCAAATCTCACATTGACCATGTGTTGGAAAAAACTCTTTATCATAAGGACTCTAAGGGCACTCTATCATGATGTGCACATCTAGGTAAGGTTTACTTCAATATCAATAGAAAAGACAAGAGCATTCAAGGGTTACATTCAAGAACCCGAATATTAGCAAAGAAAATCCTCCAAGAAAGATATCATTGGCACATCATGATGGAAGTATATGTATCAATGGGTAAATTTTAGGTTTGGTTAGCATATTAGATTAATAAAATAAAACCCAAAGAGCTATGAAGTACAATGAAAGCAAATACAAGAAAAATTATACCAGTTATTCCTCGAAGCTTCCATGATTCATCTCCATAGCACCTTCTAGCTTGCAGCGATCGTATGACTATTGCCCTCAGATTTGTATGTGTGTGAGCAATTAACTATGACAAAGCCCTATGCAAGTTTTGAAGGATTTGAATGACAAAATAAAGACTATGACAAATGACAAATGACTATGCCTATGACAAGTAATCCAATTAAATAAGCTAAGTGCAAAGTAAATTCTAAGCATAAAATGTCTATAATAATGAAGTGGTGTGTTAGTCTAAAATGTGAGCAAAATTGAATTTTATAGAAAACACAATTTTGGACGGACGAACGAGATTGAAAGCTGACAAAGTCTAAAATCAGTGGATAAGATTTCATGTGACAATCCCTAATTAGGGTTAGGGAAAGATTGTTAAATGAGTGGCCAAGATGTCATTTGATAAAATCAAATCGGCGGTCGAGAATAAATGTGACAATTAGCCAAAAAGATAAAGATTTTTGAAAATCAAGAAGATAAAGACTGCTTGATTTATGAGATTCAAAAAATCAAGAAGATAAGAGTTGGACTGAAAAGTAGATTTGGAAAATCAAGAATTTGCCCAATTACTTGATTTTTGGAAGAAGATTACCTTTTTGAATTAAATTAATTCAAAATCAGGATTTTGTGTGACAATAAATAATCTTTTTCAGATTATTTACCAAAATAAATTGACAGTCAAGAATGTGATATCATTTTAAATAATTAATTTATATAAAATGAGGGAAATGTTAAATTTGGCAATTAAATAATTAAAGATAATTATTTAATTTAGAAGATTATGACCAATAATTAAATAAATTAATAAATTCATTTAATTATGAGAATTATTAACATATTAAATAAATGAATAAATAAAATTCATTTATTTAATAATCAGGAAGACATAATGAATAAAGGAAATTAAATAAATTAAGAAATTTATTTATTTGTAAGAAGATAATAGACCTTTAGTGACGTATTGAATAAATAAATATAATTTATTTATTTAATAATCATGAAGAATATAAGAGACATGAATTAATTAAATAGTAATGAATTATTTAATTAATAGTCAATGTGGACCAAGGACATAATTAAATGTCATAATTATGCTAGAACTAAAGTGGTAAAATAGAGCTTGGTGCCTAGGTCATTTTATGTGTCTACATTTTTCCCTCTCTCATCATAATGTAGCATGTCACATCAGACAAAGAAAATAAGTCAAAAATATGCCCTAGTGCAAAATAAGATGAGGAAGAATGACGAGGAGGGTTGTGGTATGCCCCCTCGAGAGGACAGACAGGTTCCAAGAACATAGGTGTGCTCTCAAATTGATGAGAAGACTAGAATATGAAGAGACAAAGAAATGTTAGAAAGAAAAATGAAGATGTAGACTAGATGAAAGAATCCTTCAAAACTTGCCAAAGAACTAATAGACATTGCTCGAATCATCATTGGGCGGTAAAAATGACACAAATGGACAACAAACACCATGGTATGATGTAGACCAAGGTGTGCAAGGTCATCCACTTGCAAAAAAAAAATAGTCACAGACAAGGAATGTCCCAACTCATACTAAGGGATAAGTTGCCCCAGTCTTTTTGTCAAGACACACCAAAGATAGCAATCAAGGAACATAATGTCCTGAGACATCATCACACCTCTAAATCCTTTATGGACATCCTCGAGGTAGCTAGTAACATGACCAAAAGACAAGTCAATAAAAATATAAGACAAAATAGCCAAAAATTAACAACCATTTTAATTGTATTGCCAATGTTTGTTTGCCGAAGATTAATTGTTTGATAGTTTGACGGTGCCTAAGGTCAGGAAGGACATATCCTAAAAAGGCAAATGAAACTTTGACGAGGTCCAAATCCAAGAAGGACACATCTTGAAGAGGACCAAAAAGTGACGAGGTTGACATTTTGACTAATGGTTTGGAAAGTTGACTGATGTTGACTATAATATTGATTGGACTGTGTTGTCTATTAAGTCACGATTGGAATGTCGATGTTCGAATGACTATCTTGTGTCTGAGTTTGACTATGTCTGACTTATTTGACTGATGCGACAATAGTGACAAATGCCATGATTTAATTTGGACAAACCTAAAAGGACTAACCTAATGTCTCGGGGACTCAAAGATGAGTCTTGCCTACGTAGCAAAGGCGTAGAGACAACGTAGTTCGACAATGACATAGACTGATTGATTTGATGGACTTTGACTTTGTTTTTGGGATTGTGACATTGATTTGGATGTTTTTTGTGTTTTTGACATGTTTTTGATTTTTTTGGATTTTTGTCATTTTATGATTTTTTTTTGGACTTTTGTCGTTTTATGATTTTTTTTGCTTTTGTCAAGTATTTGATTAGGTCTTTCTTTAGGATATTTTTCAATTTTTAGGGCTTTTAGGACACTTATGATGTTTTTTGTCTTTTCAGAACATTTTATGATGTTTTTGTCTTTTGAATGGTTTAAGAGGATCGCGACAAATGCATGTGAATGATGCCTACCCATAAGAATCCAAGGAAAAACATGATTGTGCCCCTAGTCAAGTTGAATACCAATTGATAGGTGATGACAACGTTGTTTGATGTGGGAAGGACACATCTCGAAACAATGTGAGGAT
>VDFB02281492.1:39756013-39808371 GCA_007258455.2 Sequoia sempervirens
AAGGCTAAGATCTATGTGAGGAGATATGTGCTCACACATGTGTGTGCACATTTAGGGAAGAGAGCATGTAAGGAGTAAAGACATGTGGGTGAAGAATTAAAGGCATGTGGGTGAAAGATATTATGGCATGTAAGAGAAGTAAAGGCTTGTGTAAGGGACAAGATGGCTTGTGTAAGAGCCATTAAGGCTTGGGTGGGAGACAATATGGCTTGTGTAAGAGCCATCAAGGCTTGGGTAAGAAAGTCAATGAGGGGAGTTAATGAGGAAATAATATTCCATGGGAATATTCTCATGCAAGTGTGAGAGAATATAGCCATTTAATTAATTTGAGAAAATTAATTAGCTGTGCAAGTTGGAGTTAATAAACCATGGGTTTATTTAACTATACTAGAGTTAAATGTTGGAGAATGGACTAATTAGGATTAGCAAGTAGATAAGGTTAATTAATCAAAGATTAATTAACTTGGGTGTGGTTAGGGGAATGTGACATTTAATTAAATAATTATAGTTATTTAATCAAATGAGAAGACATAGGAGGTTTAATTAACTAATCTACATTATTTAATTAAATGAAATAAAAATTAGTATGAAGGGGGATGAATTAACCCAATAAATTGATTATTTGATTAATAGGAGAAAGTGATAAATTTAATTAAAAAACTTAGATTATTTAATTAAATAGTTATAAAAGAGGTGATTTATGATGAAATGGTGTTAAAAATCAAATTCAAATGCGTAATATCAATCAGGATGATTTGAAGTGTTACATTTTTCCCCTCTTTAAAGCGAGGTACCTATTACACTGGTTCAAAGACTGACACTTTTCAATATCAACATTGTTGCCTAGATTAAAATTCAAAATTTCTTGGCTTTTTCAAATGCCTCACTGTTGCCCCAACGAAAGGAAATATGCTGCAACACTGCCCCCTCAAGAGATCGAGCGATTTTTTTTAATTTTTAGGTCAAGCTCGCAATAAAGATGCAACAAAGGTTCAACTATAGAAAATAAGCTACAAGATGCGAAAATAGGCTCAAGACACTAAAAAATGCTCAAAATAGGCTTCATGGCTTGATATTCAATCAACAAGATTAAAAAACATGATTTCCCACCTCAATTAGGGCAAAAAAACTAATTTTCATGCTTAAACATGAGTGCAAGGGTCATTTTCAATTCATTTGCACACTTTCCTTTAGAGAATTCTTGCCATTTTTCTCTAATCTACTGACACTATAGATGTTTGTACACTTCCTTAGCATCACGCGGATAGGGTTCGTGAGTATCGACGACCTCCCGACTAGAATCCCTGGTACACAAACTAAAACTTTTCTCATTTTTTTGTCTTTTTGATGCATTTACTAGGCTTCAAATAATTAGGTCAATAGTGATGCTATATTGTGCTTCTTCTACTTTGGTCAGAGTCACTATTGACATTGGAGCATTTCCTTTGTGATATAGCATTATAGGGTTGAGTTTTGGTATAGTGTCACACAAAAAATGTCGATTCACCTTTATGAGATCATGTCACAGAGATTGATTTTGGTTTGGCGTCACTATTAAATATAGAGTCACCTTTGCAGAATAGCATAGCACACAATGATTTGGGTCCAATGTCGTGTGAAAATGTTGATCTTCCTTTGTAGGATCACACTAATTTTGATTATAGTGTTGCTATTGCCATAAAGATAGAGCATTGCTATGGAAAATAGCATCGCTTTTGTAGTTATAGGGCCCAGACTTGGTATTTTTCATCATTTTTTGGAAATTTTGATGCGGTACACTTCGTGCGTGCAAGAGATTCTTCACCCACTCCTATCCAAGGAGCATCAGTGCAATATTATTCATCGTGTGGGACAATTGATTGATGAGGTGATGGATTTTTTGGGCGCCATTGGTTTTGGTTTTGTAGTGTGCATGCCAATGATTCACACACATATGGCAATGATGACAATCCTAGTTCAATGGTGGCACAACAACACTTCCTCATTTCACCTTCCCACTGGAGAGGTGACGATGACCCTTGAGGACATTTGGTGGATTCTACAGTTCCCCATCCATAAGGAGAGGATCATATACAATACTAAGGTAGGAGGTGATGCTATTTTTGAGGTTCTCGGTGTAGACAAGTACTATGCTGACAACAACTAGATTGATTTGCATGCCTTTGAGGGGGTTTCCCCAGACTTGACACTTTTTGTTGGAACCTTGATTTTAGGGGTATTTGTACCCGACTAGTGAGCCAGAGGATTCATCGTTGGCTAGGGAGTGGTATGGGCCAACATGATGTAGGATATGACATTATATGTGTGGGGTCTAGTGGTTCTTGCTTCCCTCTACCACGACATGCATCAGGTGGTGTATCTCGGGCATGCAACATAGGAATCGAGGTGACACTGCTCCACATTTGGGCTTATGAGCACATTGACATACTTAGGCCAATCATTATGCTTGTTGACATAGATCCTAATGAGCTTGTAGTTTACAAGTATAGAGTGATTACCACCTTGCATCACACTAGTATCACAAGGATCCCTTACTAGAGGCGAGTTATAGATGAGATGACAATTTTCTAGTGGAGGCCATGGATATAGGCACATAAGTGGTATGATGACAATCAACAACTCTTCTATACCTATCAAACTAGATATATGCAAGGGCGAGAGCATCACATGATATATGGAGTAGTGAGATAGTTTGGGGAGGTGTAGGATGCACCTCAGGATGGATATTGAGCCATTTTTGCTAGGACATCTAGAGAGACAGCTTGGGGATAGAAAATCCCTCCCCGAGTTGTGATCGATGAGTTCAAACAGCTAGTCTCATAGCCCTAGGCATACTTCAGTGGGTCGATCGATGTGGGCACTACAATTGCATTTGATACATATTGGTAGGCGCACGCCCCAGTCTGATTGATAGATCTAAGCGGTGGATAGGTTTTGGGATAGAGACGATAGAGGGGACCACAAATAGGTTAGAAATAGTAGCCTCCCCATGATGGGTAGGATGCGCAAGATGGATAGAGGTAGGATGAGTAGCAGAGGCAGGATCAACAAAGACAAGATCAAAAACCACCCCTAGTACTACCACTACAAAAATAGCCACCGTCGAGTCCCGATTCATGGGATGCGCAGATTGTAGCCTTGATAGTGTAGGTACAATAATTGACAACACAACTATAGGCTATCACATTAGAGAGGGATTGAGCGTGACAATAGTTGTAGACAATCATTAGGGAGAGAGATCAAATATGAAAGCAGTTGCAAACCATCACTAGTGAGAGAGATCAGGCCACAATAGCTATAGTAGGCTGACATAACACTAGCCCAAGAGATAGGGCATAGGCAAAAACTACAGGTTGTTGCACAATAGGCATAGGGATAGGTGGGTGAAATGGTCCCAACATAGATGTACATGCTAGCCATGTAGGAGGTTTCTTACTATAAGACCTTGTGCCATAGAGAGACCTCGTAACATCAACAACAACTGGATTTTCCCAGAGGAGCAAGATGGCACCAAGTGGATCAGGAGGTGAACCATCCATCAGTCATCATCAGTCAAGTTACCACCATGACGATTGCCAGAGCCGAGGATAACACCTCATCATAAACACTTTTTTAGATGTACAGCCTGATTGTTTATGTATATACATTCATTGGTTGATTTTTGCTAGCCTCTTGTATACCTATTTTGATGATATTACACACTAACTATGATTTGTATCATGACACTTGATTTTTTGATATATATGAGATGAAATTGATGCAATAGTTATGATGTGATGTCTCTTTTATTTCATGATTTATGTATGTATGGATGCATGTGATATTCTATGGATGTATGTACTTTTATTTATGCACATGATGTGATGTTCATGATTCATGATGCGATTTGATGGATGTATGTGATATATGGTATATGACATGGATGCAAATACGATGGATGATTTACTTTCCTTTTCAGTATCTTTTTTCTATATGCTATGTCATGATGATGTAGGATATTAAGGCTATGAGATGGATGCATTTCATGTTCATTGTATGGATATTTATGGATGATTGTGTAATGCTATAAGATGGTTAGAATACAAAATCTATATTATCCTAAACAACTCAAACGATAATGATAATGAAAATGGAATGGATTAAGATGCTTAGAATAAAAAATCTATATTATCCTAAACAGCTTAATGATAATGCTAAAGAGATGGACTAAGATGCTTAGAATAGCAAATCTATATTATCCTAAACAACTTAAATGATAATGCAAATGAGATGGATTTTATTTCCCATTATGATGACATGCTATGAGCATGCAGGATGTATGTATGCTAATGGTTTTTGGATACATGATGGATGTTTTATTATTTTTGTTGAATTTCTTGATACTGAGTTAGCACAGGAAGAAGATAGAAGAATAAGAAGGATTAACCATTGATTGCGAGATTGATTCAGAAGTCCAACAAGTCTAAGATTCTTCAAGACTTTATTAGATATAGTGATGAGATAGTGATTTTCTTGTTTTAGGGATTGGGATATTAACCACATGTTATTCCTTATTTTTTGATAAAAAACATAGACACGATGCATCAAGGTATGGATAACCAGGATGACGTTATATCTAGTGCAATGAACTTTGACTCAAAAAACAAATAGGATTATTCTTGTTCACACTTGACATACTGAAACCTTGCTAGGATGTACTTTAGAAGTTTCAAACATCTCAAACCAAAACACAAGAAGGCATAACCTAACAATGTAATAGTCAACAAGTTTCCCAAAACACCTTCCATACACACCCATGAAAGAAAGTATTTACCAAGACTATATTACAAGAACATCCAAAAAGCACAAAAAATGAAAGATAATGATCAATGCCCCATTCCTTTCTCTCTAAATCATTTTGATAGACATCATCAAGAGGTCATTGGAATGAGCACAATAAGATAAATCACAAGGAAAGATCAAGTAAACAAACAAGTCAATGTTCTTCATACCTCTAGCCAAGACTAACACTACAGTGATGCCTGATGTTAATGTCCATTGTCAGAAGGATGTATCTTGGGACATGTTTATCAGATGATTTAGAAACTAATTGGATGATAGGCTATTAATACAAATGTTAACCAACATGTTTACCTAATGATCTAGACTCAAGACTTCTACATTTACACCTACACTTTACGAAGTGCCACACCGGTTTCCATTTGTTTTACCAAAGGTTGAAGATGATGAACATTTTATTATGGATGGAAGTATATTGTCAGTGAAAGCAAAATGGGGTGGGTGGTTTTGGGTTTTCTGGAGTATTTCAATGTTTTTGGTGTTTTCACAATGTTTTGAGGCTATTTTTGAATTTTGGTTTGTTTTACAAATGTTTTGATTTTTCAAGTTTTCAAATGTTTTTGTGTTTTTCTAAGATTTTGACCAAGAACTAGACCTAAGGGGACTGACCTAGGGCCTTAGGGTTGATCAATGATTATCCTTTCCTATGTTATACATGTAGAGACCACGTAGTTTGGCTAACATAGACCAATAATCGTTTATTGATGAGATATGAACACTTGATGGATTGCTAGTTTATTATGATAGACTCCTAGGGACTGACCTAATGCCTCCGGGGTGCATCGATGATGGCCTTGCTTATGTTCAAGCTTAGAGACAACGTATTTCGACAACCATATTTTTGACATTTTCTTATATTGACTTGTTTTAGGGATTTTGATATGATTTGGATGTTTTAGATTTTGACTTTACAATTTTCTAAATGTTTTTGGATTTTATGATTTTATGAATGTTTTGGATTTTCTAAGGATTTTGTAAGTGTTTTTGGATTTTTAATGTTACGAAAGACCTTCAAGAATATACACGGACCTAATCCAATGTAAGCATAGACAAATGCCCCCAGACCTTGTGATAGACTACCTCAATATAGCCAAGACAAAATAACCTTAGGAATTGTAGAAGAGGGGGATTCGGTACTCACGAGTTCTCTTCATTTAGAGAGCCTCATGGGGTGAACTTCCCTAAACTACCTCAGGAACAACAACAATGAGAGTTTCAAAATCTGAAAGAGCAAGTCACAAAGATTTTCTAGACAAACTAGCAAGTTCTCAGCCAAAGGACATCAGTGCATAATATAGACTACAATGCGGCGCACTGGCATCCTAGAGGTGCGTTGACATATTGTACGAACCACAGAATGAGTTTATCACAGAAAATAGCTAAGTGATTTCTAAAAATTGGATTATTGAGAACTTATAGAATGTGATAAAGAAATAGAATATAATAGAACTACAATGAAGTAGAGTAGAAATGATAAAGATAAGGAGAAGAAGAGAAAGAATGGAAAGAAATACTCACAACCATGCAAGTGATGAAACCTTTAGCAAATGAATGTCCTAAAAACCTACACATGTGATATCTAGAGAAATTTTTGGGGTTGTATAGGGGTTTGCCTCATTCAAACCCCCATTTTGATGTTCTCACCTCCACAGACAACCAAATAGAAAGAGTGAGTGTAACCAAAAGGAAAAAGTATGTGGTAAAAGCAAAACCCGTTTAGGAGTAGAACCTACACCACCAAGTGTGAGTGATAAAAGCAATCCCCACTTAAGGAGGAGAACCCGTATCACAAAGTAAAAATGCAAATGATAGGGGATATGGAATCCCAAGATGCTCACAAGCATGAGATAGGGGAGATGGAGCTACAAGAGCCAAGAGTGTTGCAAAAGGAGTTGTGAAAGCTTGGAAGTGTTGTTGTAGCAAGCTGTATGGAGCTATGGAAGAAAAATGATAAGGGAAAAGAGGAGGAAAAGGCAAGAGCCAAAGCTAGGGAGAAGTCAGAAGTAGAAGAGTTAAAATCAGAAGAGTGGAGCTAGAAGAAGTTCATAAAACCAAATAAACTGAAAGGATAGCTTTTAATGAGGGAAAAGAAGCTTCTCCAGCCGTTACAAGGTGTCTCGGGCCGTTACTACCTACCAAAGGAGGTGACAAGTGGAAAACATGCACAAAGACAGTTGTTTGAGCATTGAAACATCACAGGACGCTAGCATGGTGCATAGAATTCTGTGCAATACACTAGTGTCCGGACACATCACACTACAAAACAATAAGAATGGGAAAATCCCAAAGTTCGATGTAGAGCTGATGCACAAGGGTAGCTGTTGAAATGGGGTGTTGGAGCATCTTGAAAAGGGAGAAAAGCTAATGTAAGGGTTAAAATGAGCCTACTCAAGATGCTAAGGGAGTGGACACTAAAGTGGATGCAAAAATGTATGCAAAATTGCAAGGGGTGCAATTTTACGATTATACAAGAATGTGCCAAGTAGTACCAAAGGAGAACATGATACTTACCCATATTCAACTATGATACAAACGAGGATAGGTGATGGAAAGAATATGATAAAATAGGATGAAGGATGAATGTGATGGAATTAAGAAAAGCATGATAAGCTAATAGAGCCAATGGTGGATGAAGAGTGCTTATTTACACAAGGTGCCTATTTGCCAGGTTTTCACCAAGGTACTTGCCCAAAGTGCCAAAGAAGTGGTTTTCAATATAGGGTGATTATTTTGTCTTTATTGTTTTCAATCCTTTTTTTTATTTTTTTATTATTTTGATATATATATATATATTAATTTTTGAATTTATACCTTGCAAGCCTAAGCATAATTTTTTTTGAGATGTGAGTTGTTGACGGGCTCCTACAAGGGTTCACCTTTAGGTGTTGATAACCAATATGCTCCTAACTAGTAAATTGTTGTGACGATGAAGGGTCCCAACTAGTTGGGTTCAAAATTTCCCTTGCTTTCAAGATTAGGTACATTCCTTTGGTTCTCCTTTAGAACAATCTCTCCAACCTGGAAGGACCAATTTTTTATCTTCTTATTGTAGCTCCTCTTGAGTCGATTCTAATCAACTTGCAAATGATTCAAAGCATCCAAATGGAATTCATCCAACAACTATAGCTCATTCAATCATGGCATCATGTATTCTTTATCAGTAATAATATTTTACAAAGATATTCTCAATAATGGGAGCTCAACCTCAATGGGTAGGATAACTTCAGATCCATATACTAGGGAATGGGGTGTAGCACCTATAGGCATGTAGATAGTGGATTTGTGGGCCCATTAGGTAGGGTTTAGTTACAAATTCTAGTCACCGCCAGCTTCATTAACCATCTACTTAAGAATTTTGGAGATGGTTTTATTTGAGGCCTTTGCTTGACCGTTACCCTGGGGGTAATAGGGGGTAGAGAACCAGTGTTGGATATTGAATTTTTGGCACAACTCATGGAAATCCTGGTTTTTGAAAGGTGTCCCATTATTTGAGATAAGGGCTTATGGAACATCATAGTGAGAAATAAGGTAGTTCAGGATGAACTTAGAGATTTGCTTTCTCGTAATATGGGTCATAGGAATTGCCTCAACCCACTTCGTAAATACTCAAGAGCAGTCAAATAAACTTATGACCATTGGATGAGGTAGGTGTGATCTTCCCTATGAGGTGGAGTCCCCATTGTGATAAAGGCCAAGGTGTAATGATAGGTTGAAGTTCTTGAGACAACGAATGAATGAGGTCCCCATGCTGTTGACACTACATATATTTTTTGACATACTGGTGAGATTCTCACTTCGTGGTCGACCAATAGTACCCCGTCCTCAACAATTTATTTTCTAAGGTCATACCACTTGAATGTGATCCATAAATGCATTTGTGTACTCTTTTTAATGTGGTCAAAGCTTCCTTAGTGTTAAGGCATCATAATAGTGTCCCCTCGATACTTCTACGATAAAGGGTATCACCTAGGATAACAAAATAGGATGAATTTTTTATAAAGGTTTTCTTGAGTTTTAATGGGAGGTCAACTGGGAGGATTCCTCTATTTAGGTAGTTGAATATATCATTATACCAGGGATCATCGGGACCAACAATTTTGCATACGAGTTTAGATTTTGGTACCTTGAAAGTTGGGACAAGAAGCTAGTCAATTAGAAACTCACATTTAGGAGTGTTCTTTGGTATATCTAACAAGAACCCAATAGTCTCCATAGCATCAGTTGCTCAGTTATTCATTTGGGGTATCTGCTTAAATGTGATATCAATGAAGAAATCCTTGATATGTTCTACCATCTTCTTGTAGGGAGTGAGCTTGTCATCCTTGGTTTGATAATCATCATTGATTTGGTTTATTATTAGTTGTGAATCCCCATAGAGCTTTAGTGCCAATATTTTCCACTATACCGCTATTCTAATCCCTATGATGAGAGCTTCATATTCAACAATGTTATTGGTACATGGGAAAGATAGCCTATATGATTTTGGAATAAAATATCTCTATGGGGTGATAAAAAGAATGCCTTCCCCTAATCCATGTTGTGTTTGGGAACCGTCAAAGTACAGTTTCCAATGATCTGTTGTGTTTAGGAGAAATAATGACTCGTTAGGGAACTCAGACAACAATGGATTCTCTACATAAATGGGTGCCTCTGCTAGTTGTTTTGTGATGACTTTCCCTTCGATGAATTTTCATTCTACATATTCTATATCAAATTCTATTAGGATCATTACCCACTTGACCATTTTCCCTATGAGAGTTACCTTGGACAATAGATATTTCAATGGATATATTTTAGCGATTACCTTTACTTGATGGGAAAGCAAGTAGTGTTTGAATTTTTGTGAAACAAACACCATTGTGAGACAAGCCCTTTCAATGGATGAGTAATTCAGATCATATCCCACTAAAGTCCTACCGATATAGTAAATGGCCCTCTCTTTTCCTATTTCATTGTGTTGAGCAAGAAGAGCCCCTAGAGTTGTAGATGTAGCTAAGACGTATAGGATTAGAGGTTTTTTTGGTATCAATGGCATGAGGACGAGAGGTGTCAATAAATACTCCTTGATTTGTTCAAATGCTTTGTCACATTTTTCATCCCACTTGTATGTTATTCCCTTATGAAGTAGATGAAAAAAAGGAATAATCTTGTCAGCTAGCTGTGCTATGAACCTTCTAATAGACTGTAGTCTACCCAATAGATCTCATAGCTATTTCAATGTTTGTGGTGCCTTTATATCCAAAATCGCCTTGAATTTAGTTGGATCTATCTCAATTCCTCATAGTGACACACTATAACCCAAGAGTTTTCCTAAAGTTACACCAAAGACGCAGTTTTTAGGGTTTAACCTTACCTTGTATTCTTTGAGCTTGTCAAAGATTGGTCCCAATACTGCTATATGCTCTTTCTATTTCCTTGACTTGGCTAAGATGTCATCCACATATTCCTCTATAGTTTTGTGGATCATATCATGGAAGATTAGTGTCATGGCTCTTTGATAAGTTTCTCCAACATTCTTCAACCCAAATGGCATCATGTTCTAGCAGTAGGTTCCCCATGGACATGTAAATATTGTTTTATGCTAGTCTTCTTTTGCGATCATGATTTGGTTATACCTGGCGAACCCGTTCATTAGCGATAACATCTTGTGCCTAGTAGTCAATTCTATAATCATGTCAATGTTCGGCAATGGGAAATCATCTTTGGGACATGCTTTATTTAAATCCATGAAGTCGGTGCATATCCTGATGCCCCAAGTGGGCTTGGAGACTGGCACTAAGTTGGAAAACCATTCTAGATAGTTGATTGGTCTAATGAATCCTACATCAAGGAGTTTTTGTAATTCTAGTTTGACTAGAAACGCTATCTGTGGATGCATCTTTCTCAACTTTTGTTTTATAGTTTTAGCATCAAGATTTACTGCAAGATGGTGGATGAACACTTCAGGATCAAGGCTAGGCATATCCGCATATGTCCATGCAAAGTTTCCCTTTCTTTCCATTAAGAATGCTACTAGGTACTTTTTTTCTTCAGTTAGAAGTGACTCTGCATAGAAAGTAATTTGAGGTGCCTCCTTTGTTTCCACATTCACTTGACCACATTTCTCTACAAGGATTGTTGTTCTTTCCTAATGTATGGCACTAAGAGGAAGATTGAATCCCTCAAACTCTGGCACCTCAAAGAGGTTTTCACCATCTGATGCCTCCTTTTTTTCACTATTTTGTGATCAGAAAGTGCCACAATGTGGTTTTCACTTTGAGATCGAGACATTATTCTCATACCCTTATTTATGATCCCTGCATGGCATGTTGTCTCATAGTCCCATAAACTTGGAGATAGCTTTGTCATTTTTGAATGAATCCAAGATAGGTGGTCCTCATTGATCCCAATTTATGAGTTGGGGATAGATAAGGTTTAGCTCACTATTTTTATTATCTGTCTCAAATGATGTGGTAGTTATCATGAAAATACAGGAATCCTCAAATAGGTCTATTATGTCAAAAGTATAATTATCAAGGGGAAACCAGTTGATACCGATAACTAAGAGGAAGGATTGACTTTTTTAATAGAAGCACCTTTTCCAAGATTGGTAACTTTACTGGTGGTACATCCAAGACCAAGATTCTTTGGGTGTTTCTCAAGAGCAAGGGGTTCTAGCAAACCATTTTCATTCTTCCCAAGCTTTTCAAGATTATTATAGCCCCAACCAAGCATCAATTGTAGACCCTTGTTGTCATCCTCCATTGGAAGAATGGGTGTGGGTTTGTTGTCTTGATATAGCAAGCTTGATATGTCTTCTTCATCCACAACATATTTTCTCAAATCTCCCCACTTTTTAAAAGTGGTAGATGCTACCTTGATCATCTGGGATACATTGTCAACTAGTTGCGGTTTTCCATGAGACTTAGGAGAAAGAGGTAACTTTCCCATTATAAACGTATCCTTCTTCAAGCTATATTCCCCATACCCATTATATTTGATCACTACTTTAATATCTGGGATATTTTGTATGAGGGGTGTCTTTGTCTCAAAAGTGGAAGCTAAGGTAGATGGATCAATGAAGGAAGAGGATGTTGGCCCTTCATCATTCTTTGGAACTTGTGGGACCTTATAGTACTTGGCTTCTAGGTTCTTGCAATAACAGAAAGGTTCTGGATCACCATGGATTGTGATTTCCCTATTTTCATAGGGAAATTTAACACATTGATGGTACATTGAAGTGATAGCTTGCATTGCATGAATCCATGGATGTACTAGGAGAATGTTGTAGGGAAGTTCAATATCAAGGACTTGGCATGTAGTTCCAATAATAGTGGCCCCCAACTAGATGAGGAGTTGGATTGTGCCTTGGGAAACCCATTCTTGATCATAATAGGATCCTATAGTAATACCTTTTCCTTTCTCGATGACATCTTCAGAGAAACCCATATTCTTGATCAGCTGCAAGGTAAAAATGTTTAGACCCACACCTCCATCCACCAAGAATCGTTTAACTTTGTTTTTGTGAACTAGGACCTCAAGATGCAATGCACAATTATGGGATGGTTGTTTTGGGAGGTCATGTTTGTAGAACATGAGAAGATGAGGTGTGATGATATTCCAATCATAGCCTAGAACTGGTTAGTATCAATGTAAGTAGGTATAGAAGATGCGAATAAAGCTTTTTCAAGGATATCCCTATGCACAAATGATATTTTCAGCAACTCCAAGATGGAGATTTGGGTTGGGGTTTTCTTTAGCTGATCCAAGACACTATAATCACTAGGGTTGGATTTAAAAAGTGTAGGTGGTGCCCTAGGTTGTAGTGATTCTCCTTGGATAGTGATCTTTCCTTGTCGTGTGGTGACTCCACACTCTATGCTAGGCACTTTAATTGTAACGACATATATGAAATTTTCCAATTATGCTACAAAATTATTGTATACCTAATTCACATTGGTATAGTCCTTCCCTTTACCATTGTTGTTTCCTTTGTTATGATCTAGCATTAGGTTTGTATATATTTTTAGATCTTGGTTTGCCACTTGTTGATCAACTGTTAATGTCCCATTGTCGATAAGGTCTTGAATAAGGTATTTTAGTTTCATGCAACTAGTTGTTGTATGTCCCTTGATTTTTTGGAAATCACAAAGATGCTTCTCATTATACCATGCTGGTTTACTCGAGGCTCTTGGTAATTCTAATAAGTAGGGAGCATGATGAGATTTGATTGCACTAGCTTTTGCATGACGGATTCGAGGGGTTCCCCCAATGGAGTGTATTTGTGTTTCTATGAGTAGTTATTCCTAGGGGGTGGTCCTTTTTGAGCATTAGAGTTTTTGACTATTTTTTGATTATTTTGTTGTTGTTGCTTTTTTGGTTGTAGTATGTTATGTTGATAGGTCTGTTGTTGCATGTTTGGTTGCGGTAGGTTTTGTTGTGCGTATGTTGGTTGGGTGATTGTTTTCTTTGGAGCACTTATGACCACTTTGGCATTGATGACCCCATCATTGGTAACATTCTTGTTCTTAGCCCAAGTGTGGGGCTTGTCATTATAACTAGATGTGGGTCAGTTATCCCTATATGCTTGCATATTCCCTTGTGCTATAAGGGATCTCTCGATGTTAAGAACCTTAGTGATGAGTTGATCATATGTAGTGACACATTGCATCTTTGATTGAAAGGATAAATCCCCATCAAGGTTAGTAATAATGATTCCTATTTGTTGTTCCTTAGGAATAGGATATTTTCTCTTGCTAGCTATGTACCTCCATCATTGTAAGTAATTTGCAAATGCTTCACCCTTGTTTTATTTTAGGGTGTACAATTCCTCCAAATTGACGTCCATGTATAGGTTAAAAGAGAATCTATTTACAAATTGATCTATGATTTCTTGGAATGTTTGGATTCCAGGAGGTAAATGGTAGAACCATTCAATTACTGGACCTGCTAAGCTTCATGGGAAAAGCCGCATTAAATAGAAATTGTTACAGGCCACTTCCATGCAATCCACATAAAATTCCTTGATGTGGTCTTTAGGATTTCCACGCCCTTTGTACTTGTCAAATTTAGGCATTTCAAATCCAGGCGGGAATGGTATCATTGCAATGTTTTTGTCAAAATGATAGGGACACAAGTCATGTTGAACAATTGATATCTTTGTCTTTCCTGCTTGAATATCCTATATTTGTTGAGAGAGCATTTTTACTTGCACAGAAAGATCATCTTGAGGATTAGGTGGTGGAGCATACGTACTACATGGTGGAATGGTGGAGGAGTTGAATGTGTGGTATGGTGTATGTCTCGAGTTGGCTTGATATTGTTGAGTGAATGGTGATGATGGTGGGGTTACATATGCTCCTTGCATATTTGGATTCAAGATGTTTTGTTGTGTGCTTGTGTAAGGTTGTTGGAAGCCTTGTTGTTGTGTAAGCAATGCTTGTTGATAGGCTTTCTATTGTTGTTGTGCTAACAATGCTTGTTGTTGGGATTGTTGTTGTAATACTTGTTGATAAACATGTCAATTGTTGCAACTCTTGAGCTTGTGCTTGTACTTATTGTGCTTGTTTCAAGGCTTGAGTTTAGGCTTGGGCTTGTGCTTGTGCTTGTTGTGCTTGCAATATTATACTATATTGACTTGCAATGTTTTGATTTTGAGGTTGAGATAGTGGATTTTGGTAAGTTTTATGTGATGGTGGGTTGAGGGGTTGTTGGGGTGGTTGTTGTGTGATTAGAGGTTGGGTGGTGAATGGTTGATTTGGATTTGACATATTCTACCCTTGGTTTTGTGATATCATCCCTTGTGAGATTTGGGTTTGGGATGGAAGGGTGTATGTTTGGGGTACAATTTAATTTTGTGTTGTTAGGGGGACTGATGTTTGAGAAATTTGATAGGATGCCACTTGGTGTTGTGATGTTAGAGGCATACTTGGATTTGGGACCATGTTTGTTGAAGGATTGATCATATTTGTTGTGATTGATGGATTAACTAGATTTGTTTGATTTTGGATCAACATGTTGGATGGATGATTTGATTTGTTGTATTTTGGACTAATGTACATTGGATGGATTTATTTTACTTGTTGGATTTTGGGCCAACATGTATGAAGTGATGAGAGGAACTTGTGGACCCATTTGTGATGTTTTTCCTTGTGTGAATGAAGATAAATTGTGTGTTATGGCGTTCACTTTTCCAAATAACTCTACTTGAGGTGGTTGACTTGTTTGATCTTGTGGGATGGTAGGATTGTAACCTTGAGTACCTTTGGTAGAGGTAATGAGTTGGGGTGATGGTGTAGCATGGAAATTTGGTGCCATGGTGGTGTTATGGAGTGGTATATTGGGATATTAAGGGATTTGAGGGATGATGGTGTTTTTGGTACCCAATTTGGTGTTTGTTCCTAAGTTCTGGTTGTTAACAAGTGGGTTCCCTTGAATTGCACGAAGGATTGAACCCACCTTGGTAGTCAAGGGTTGACTTGGCACATGTGATGAAAGGGGTTGGGTAATAGATTGAACCACATTTTGAACTATTGGTTGCATGATAAATGTTTGATTAGATGTCATGTTCCCCAAAGGTTGTTCTCTAATGGTGTCCAAATCAAAGGTAGAAGGGAGTTTAGCTCCTTCTTTTGCCAAAGCCAACATGTATTGGGTAGGGTTCAACTTCATCATGCTATTGACAATGTGATGAGTTTTGGGGTCTTGTGATAGATCAAGCAGTTCATCTATGGTCATCTCATGAGGATTGTCGGTAACATCCCCTATTTCAAATGGAACCCCTTCTTGAAAATTGTGGGTTTGTTGAGCTACGCTTGTTAGAGGATTTATGGAAGATCTTGGATCAAATTTGGGTTGGTTTAAAGTACCCATGGTAGATGAATCTTTGTTTTGTTCCATGTCCTTGTATTGTGATCTTGTTTTTACCATAAATTTGGGGATCAACTTTGGGAGTATTGTGAAAAAATCTTGGGTTGATTCAAATCTAGGTAAAAGAGAGCCTCTAAGATGTTTTAGGATCAATTATGATATGGAATATGAAAGGGTGAGTGATATGGATGATGAACTTTCTAACTTTGGACAACACTAGTTTTGGGGTTTGATGTTTTGATGTTAAAGGATTGATAATGAAATTATGAACCCTAAGATAGACTTGTGAACTTAGGATAATTTTTCTCAAAAAATGGATTGTTTGCAAATTTAACTAGGTGTATGAAAAAGGATACATTCCCACACACTTAGTGAAACAAGGTGATTTGGTTTGATTTGATGATTACCCATGTCTAGGAGGTTGGTGTATCCAAAGTTCTAAAGCTGTTTGTGAGATGAAAATGAAAAATGTTTTGGTGTGGATGGAAAGATTGATTTGATCCTAATATAAACCTAAGAAGGAATTTTTTACAAGACCAAGGTGTTGAAAAACATTCTTTTCCCCAAGAGTATTTCAAACCAAAAAGATCAATGTTTGCTTGAAGGATCATATGTTTTGAACATAATACAAAAGATAAACATGCACTTGTGCCGAGTTCAATTGATTTAATCTTGATTAATGAATTTCTTTTACCACATCCAATGTCTTGATTAAGTTTTCAAACTAAATTTCTATAACTTTCAACAACTTTCATTCCACAAAGCTCAAATATGTGAAAATTCAGAGGTTTAAGTCATAGTTCCCTAGGTTTACTTTGGAATAAATGTGGATTGAGATGTGACCCAAACATTATGAAGCCTCAAAGATATTGTTTTAAAAAAATCAAGATATCCTTGAGGGCATGCAATAATATAGGGTTTAATAAAGGCATCCACACTTAAGTCCAAAGGGTTTAAAATCTTAATGCCAATGTTTAATGTTTGTTCAAATTGTTTTGAATCCAAGCAATATATTTGATGTCTAAGGTAATGGAGATATTTTACAAATCTTCTTGATAAGATTCACTTGGAAAGTTCACAAAAGACAATCATTACAACTGAGGGAGTAGGTACGTTCTTTGAGGTGGGCCTACCTCATGCCTCGAAGGGATGATTTTACATGCAACTTATGGAGGGAACACATATAGAGGTATATCACCACCTCAAGATTTTGTACATGAGAATGAACTCTTAAGCTCTATGCCTCAACCATAAATTAGAGTTGGTAAGTAACTTCTTGAAAGCAAATTTTGATGCACCGCTTTCAGAGAATATTTTGAAAAACAAGGTTTGGCCTCTACACAAAAGGTTTTTAATGACACACCATGAACACAAGGGGTATAAACCATACACAAGCTACTTAAAGCTTTAGTTGTTCCTACCTAGCCCATACGTCTTGATGAGGATTAGGTGTTGTCATGTTACCATGCCCCCAATTGAAGCTACTATCTTACAAATTCAGTTGACTTTTAATATAGCCTATTGGTAAATGTGCTTTTTAGGCCCTGCTTTGATGAGTTCTCCATTGCGAGATGTGTCTCATTAGCAAGCCCTTATCTACTAAAGACAAGTAGATGCTATTTATCTTCACCCAAGATCGCATGAAGCGTAAGGGGAGAGGATACATAGAAAATCCTTGGGGTGACCAAATTTTTTTTTGTAAACTTGGAGTGTCTCTTCACCCAAGATCACATGAGGTGCAAGGGGAGAGGATACACTCTAGAAGTTTACACACATAGCAGGGACCACAAACACTCATTCATTTTAACCAACATTGCAAAATTACTTCTTTTTAAGCACCAATGGAAGTGTTTGTTTGTATTATTCAATTTTAGCCAATATCACATGCAATGATGAGAAAATAAGGGGTTTAATTCTTAGCCAACTTTGAAAAGATCATTGCAATGGAAAATTTTAAAGCCCAAATCAAATCTAGTAGTCCTAAAGAATGAAAGAAAAACAACATATGATGTGTTATTTCCCCATGAGTGTTGGAAAAAACTATTACAATGAATATCAAATACTTTTCAACTTGAACGCTCCATTCTCCACCTCAAATCTGTAATAGTGACTTTGCGTTAGCAATGGTGGCATTATTCTGTCAATAGTGGTGTTGTTTTGGCAATAACAACACTCTGGTGAAATGCACAGGTGACACTCTATAGTAGATAGTGAGTTCAAAGGTGACACAGTATTGACAAAAGTGGTGTGATATTAGAAGTGACACTTTGGTGAAACCTGCAATTATTTCATAGAAAAACAAAGAGGCCAATAGTGATGTGTTAGCAAAAGCAACACAATATAATAAAAAAGAAAAAGCGATTAAACGCATCAAAAGCGACTCCCTTTTTTAATAAAAATGTTTTTTACGAAAGTGACACTGTATTTCTTGGCAATTTAGTAGTGCATTTTGCAATAGTGACACTCTAGCAATCTCAATAGCAACACAATTTTTTGGAACCTGCAAGCATGTGAATCTCAAGCAAAAACATCAAAAATTAAATGGATATGCTCTCCTAGCATCAAAATGTGAGCATGATCTATACCTAAGATGACATGATTGAAACACAAGAAAATTAGTCACATTAGCTAAGTTAAACCAAGCTCCCTATGAAATTCTTGAAAGCACAAAACAAGGAAACCATGAATACAAAAACATGAAATAACAAGAAATGCATAATGAAATCCTAGCTAAATACCCCAAACCTCATCCCATGGGGGGATTGGTACCATATTAATGTGAAATATTGTCCCTTTCCTAATCCCTTTTGATGAACAAGCTTCAAAATGGTGATAAAATGATGAAATCGATGCAAGATTGTGGATTCAAGCTAAAATGGTGAAACGTGGGAGACAATGGATATGGATTTGTGCATAATAATTTTTCTTTCAAAAGTGGATCCCTTTCTCATAGGAGTGAGTCCTATTTATAGGGAAAAAGGATGAACCAAGGGTTGAGATTCATTTGCATGTGGGTGAAAGATATTAAGGCATGTAAGAGAAGTAGAGGCTTGTGTAAGGGACAAGATGGCTTGTGTAATAGCCATTAAGGCTTGGGTGGGAGACAAGATGGCTTGTGTAAGAGCCATCAAGGCTTGGGTAAGAAAGTCAATGATGGGAGTTAATGAGGAAAAACTATTCCATGGGAATATTCTCATGCAAGTGTGAGGGAAAATAGCCATTTAATCAATTTGAGAAAATTAATTAGTTGTGCAAGTTGGAGTTAATAAACTATGGGTTTATTTAACTAGGATGGAGTTAAATGTTGGAGAAAGGACTAATGAGGATTAGAAAGTGGGTTAGTTTAATTAACCAGGGATTAATTAACTTAGGTGGGTTTAGGGGAATGTGACATTTAATTTAAATAATTAGAGTTATTTAATCAAATGAGAAGACATAGGAGATTTAATTAAATAATTTGCATTGAAATTTCATCATTTTATCACCATTTTGAAGTTGCTACCAACACCACAACCATTCATATCATGAATCATCATCCACACATTTTTCCACGCTCTAATTGGGACCAACAACAAGAGAAAAATATATATCAAGGAAAATAGCAAGTCATCGAAGCAAAAGAATTGGAAAATCAAAATGGAAAAGAGAAATTAAAATGGATACCAAAGAAAAAGAAATATCAAACTCCATTGGTCAAAGAAACTATGGGAAAAAATCAAAAAGGGAAGTTCATCTGTTAAAAATGTCCATCGAAGCAAAAGAAGGATTCAAGAGTGACTTACAAGGTCTATCAAGAAGTTCATCCTAACAGAATCTCCATGTCCACCCATCATTGCTCATCATACCAAGTTTGGAGGGTCAACTATTCCAAACTATCAACTCATCCATATGCATCTCACATCCCTCAATGCACTTCACCATCCACTTCGACATCCATGATATCCAAATCTCACATTGACCATGTGTTGGAAAAAACTCTTTATCATAAGGACTCTAAGGGCACTCTATCATGATGTGCACATCTAGGTAAGGTTTACTTCAATATCAATAGAAAAGACAAGAGCATTCAAGGGTTACATTCAAGAACCCGAATATTAGCAAAGAAAATCCTCCAAGAAAGATATCATTGGCACATCATGATGGAAGTATCTACATTGGCACCATTAGGTGGTTCAACATGAGCACAAATCTTTAAAAAAAAAATCAAAAAAAAAATAAAAAAAATTGAGGAAATAGTAAAGAAAAAAATGGTTCTCCAATTAAAACCACTATGACCTCACACTTTGGACAAGTATCGTGATGAAAACTTGGAAAATAGGCATCATGCCCGTAGAAGTGAACATCTACGTGCGCCATTTCAAGTGGAAGCATCTCATCCCCGCCATAATAAATCCAAAATCCCATCCATTAAAAATTATCCATAATAAATCCATCCACCCTATCCATTTTCATCCATCTCCCAAATTATCTTGATCTTGACAAAAGTTTGGTGTATACTTTAAACTTGCTTGTGGTAAAATCTTCACATAGGTCATTATCATTGATCCTGTAGTATGCAATATGGCATTATCTAATCCATGAAGCATTATCCAAATGAGCATCCTCTATCTGAACATGTTATCCTATCACAAGATAATCCTTGGCATCCTTTGAATAACCATCAATCCATCCATTCATTTTTCCAAGCATCCACCCATATCATTCCATACATTTCTAGACATTGGGGGAAAATACTGGCATCTTGTTTCAGGAATAAATCTTGATCTATGCCCTCTAACTCATGTTATGATCTAAACATTTGCAAACACGAAATCAAATTGGTCAAAATAGTCGTAATTAAACATCCAAATCACTAGCCCATGACACATTTTAACGAATAAGATGTTATTTGTCAAGCTATAGCTCTTATCAAACATCAATCCAAATAATCAATATCAGTTGCATCTTGCTTACATTTCAAGGTCATATCAAATCATTCAACCAAATTTTGTTCCAAGCCTAGCTTCAAATCTTGATTTATTTTATCTGATCAATCCATCATCATCTCAGGATATATCTTTCCCCAATCCTCATGTTGGTCATAGCCTTGACAACACTATCTTTGCATTGCTGTGTATCCTCAATAATGTTATCACTATCAACAATCCATCAATTAGACCAATCAATTCTAGCTTGGGTTTCAACAAAATTCCAAACATATCATTGATATCATTACATATCCATATTCACTCGTCGATGTTGTGTGAAAAATCTATAAACATTCATAGCATCTCAAATTTTTTCTTTTCTACTTGGAATCTATTAGCATGATTTTTTATTTTCTTTTACTAATGTTTTATATTCCTCAATTACATACGTATTGATATTTATAAATTTTTATTCACTTATCAAAATTTGAAAAAAATATATAGGATCATTCTATGCTTCATTCTTTGAATATTAACTTCTTTTTTTCAATTATTTTGTATAAGTTATGTGTATGCTTAGTGATGCAATTTTTAGGATGCATCCACTTTGAAAATCACACAAAAAAATCAAATAACAATCATAAAAAAACACAACTTCTAGTACTCATGCTTAGCCAATTTTCTACCAAGTGGTTTTAAAAAATACTAAATGCAAAAAATGGGGGGGCACACATTAAATACTATGTTATATTTAATAAAGAAAAATATGAACACTTTTGATGTTATGTGCTAGTATTTGAAGGCATTATATACACTCACTCTAATAACCAAAGAGTACATCTCCTTATCAACTCAAGTATATGAAAGTACACCATTCTAGAGCTTTGGAGTTTAATTAATAATGACACATTTTCCTTAGTTCTAATAAAAAAAGAAGAATTTACATTTGTAGGTAAATGCTTACTATCTTAATATTGTTCAATTCCTAAGATTTTTTTGGGTGAAAGCTCCTTGTGACATAACAGTCTTGGGGCATTTTCAAATACCATTCTCCCTTAGTATTTTGAAAGAGTAGTGGAGAACACTAATTGTCATGATGAATCTCAATGCTAGATACACATCCATAGATTTGTTCAGATTGCCAACTTGTCCTCCCAAATAAGAAAGGTCCAACACAAACTTCTAGATAACTTATCAATAGAAATACAACATTTTTATGTGTAATATCAAACATAGTCCAAGATCTTATCCATTTAATATATTAAAATGATTTTTAAGACTTACTAACATTTTGGACATGATTTCATCTTACTGATTAGATTGATACAAAATCTCCTGCACAGTTTTATGAATAGCTTTTTCTTCATCTATAAACTGTAAAAACTTTATATTCATTTCTCCTCTTATTTTTTTCAACTAGTCTAGTTTGCTAATAATTTTGTTTTGCTTTGCAATGATGAATCATGGAGTTCGAACTGAAACATGGAGAAAAAACTCACATAGTCAAATCCATAATCAATTCATGTTAACTTTATATTCTCTAAATAATTTTCTAACTTTACTAAAATTTTGGCTATTTATGCATATCTGAGAATTTCTCTACACATGTGCTTTGAACTTAACATGGGTATTAATAAGTGACTGATAGAGTTAAAGCCCTCTGCCTCACCACCTAAAAATCATTTTGAATATATCTACACAGTGTATGTGTACCAATTCTCAGTCTTTACCCCAAAGCAAGTACCTGTACTGCTTTGCAATGGTACAAATTTCTATGATATAATTTGCAGTACAGGTACTTGCTTTGGGATAAAGATTCAGAATTGGTACACATACACTGTGTAGATATATTCAAAATGATTTTCAGGTGGTGAGGCAGAGGGCTTTAACTCTATCAGTCACTTATTAATATCCATGTTAAGTTCAAAGCACAGGTGTAGAGAAATTCTCAGATATGCATAAATAGCCAAAATTTTAGCAAAGTTAGAAAATTATTTAGAGAATATAAAGTTAACATGAATTGATTCTGGATTTGACTGTGTGAGTTTTTTCTCCATGTTTCAGGTTGAACTCCATGATTCATCATTGCAAAGCAAGACAAAATTATTAGCAAACTAGACTAGTTGAAAAAAATAAGAGGAGAAATGAATATAAAGTTTTTACAGTTTATAGATGAAGAAAAGCTATTCATAAAACTGTGCAGGAGATTTTGTATCAATCTAATCAGTAAGATGAAATCATGTCCAAAATGTTAGTAAGTCTTAAAAATCATTCTAGTTTAGATAGTAACAATTATCAATTTTGAATATGGATTATCAAAAAGTTTAAGCACAATGTATTTTAAAGAGGATATTGGTTTAAAAAATACTAACCAACAGATAGATGAGAGATGAGAAAAGAATGCTCCAATACCGTCCCAAATAGGAATCTAAAAAAAAAGCTCCAAGGAGGGGAAGCATAGATGCAACACCATACCAAACATTGACATTCTTTGCAGCAGTAGCAGTGTTCTGTTGCATGACATTGGTGAGATAAGTAACCAAGTTACTAAAAACACCATAGAAGGCCAATCTCTCTGTCATTTCAACACCAATAAAAAATTTAAAGGGTAGTTGCCTAAGTTTGACTCTAGCTGGTTCTAGAAAAAGGTTAACAACTGGATTCATGTTCATTTATATTTTTCTAAAATTTAGCCATCCATTGTTTGAAGCCTTGTTTATTTATATATAACTTGTAGAATTTAGTGGCCAATTTTTGTAATTCTTGCCAATTTATGTTAATTTATCCATCCTCTTAGAAAATAACTGGGATAATTATGAGATGATGTTTTTGGATTCACCTGCATAAGCAAAGAAGACTTTCCTGGTGCGGGTTCTTGCTTTCTGTAACCATCTTTTTTTCCTATTTTTCTCCTTCCAATAGCCACTCATACATTAAAAAAAAGCATGGGCCAATTCCTTTTTTCTTTTCTTTAATTTTTCCCCAATGTTTCTATCTAATACTCCAATACAAGAGCTCGATGTTCCACCAAAACTCTAACTGCCTCAGCCACCACTAACACAAGATTAATCCAAACACAACAAAATTTAAAATAAAATTAAAGTTCCAAACTTCAAACCAAAATTGGTTGATGCCAATGATGCCTTAAGTCACGCAGAGAATATTACAACCTTGATGCTGTTATGTCATACATTCTATTTTAAATATTAAGCTCATGATATTATAAGAGCATTAACCAATTTAATGTGTATGTATGTATGCACGAGCAGAGCATTAACCAATTTAATGTGTATGTATATATGCACAAGCAATGTAAGAGCTCTTTCCTTTTTCTTTTTCACTTAAAAAAATTATATTCTAAAGTTTATAAATACTTTAGTAAAAAAAAAAAAAGAATCAAAATAGATTACAATGTTCTGTTTGTAGACTGCTATTTTGCAGCTCTCGTTGCTGCTCTAATGTCATAAAAACTTACTGTTATCTTATGCACTGGGTTTTGGCTCCTTCACTTAATAGGAAATTTCTGTCCTTTTTCCTTTTTCCCAATTTGGTAATATGATGTACATTTTTTGAATTTATTAATATGATACTTCAATTGAGACTTGGGGTTTCCTATGCATCACCGACAAGGTGCCTCCAATAAGATGAGGTCCTCTGTTCCAATGCTGTAAGTATCTATTCCATAACAAATACATGAAACACTTTAATAGGGTGTGTTCAATAACTTCTGTCTCCTTCCCCATCCAAAATGAGAGAGACATTCCTCAAAAGAGGAGACATTCTTGACAAACAATAAAAAAAAAACATACATTTTGATATTTTTTAAAAGCTGTAGATTTTTCTTCTAAAGAAAATTTAAAAATTATGTGTAGTGAAATTTAATAAAACTTGTTTAGAAAAATTCTTAAAACTAAATTCAAATTTTGAGAAAAAGCATTAGTAAAAAAAATTAGTTAAAAAATTTATAAATAGAAATAATAAATTATCTATTTTTTAAGAAATTACATTTATATATGTAGTTTTTGTCTTGAGTCTTACTGACTCTTGCTTATGTCACTTAGTCTACAATCAGTTGCTGCAATACTATCCAGGGCGGGGTTATATTCTGAAGAACACAACAGATTCAATTTTCTAAAGGAAAAAACACCAGGATACAAAGTTTAGAAAAAGTATAAGGAAAATAAAAAGAAATCACGCTTCCATGTAAGCAAATGGAAACAAATCCACTTGCAGGATTCTATGTAAGGGGTTGTTATGGACCAAACTAAAGTGTTTATGTTAGCCCTGACCTAAAAAACAACCTTTAGCTTTACTTTTTTCCATTAGACATATTTTTTGCATGTCCTATATCATGTCTCAGATCATCTCATTTTAGTTGTTGTCTATGTTTGTCCTCTCATATTCATTGGAGGAGAATCCTTGGAGAAAGAAAGATAAAATGTTTGTAAGCCTCTGCATAGTATATCATGAGCTGCTGGTGTGGCAATCAATTTAGTTTTACATATATATATATAATATATAATCATGTATGCAGATGCTGCCAGACAAAGAGATCGATGAGACTTTGGAAATCTTGCACACCAATAAAACCTATCATAAATAATAGGGAGAAAAGTCATTACTGTTTCCAGAAAGATTTCCTAAAATTCATTGAGACATAAATATTCCATTCCAGTTTAACCTTTGCATGCAATGAATAAGATCACTAGAAAAGCTGATTTGTTGTCATAATGCTATTTCATGAACCATAAATTAGTAGTATTCATATTCTTGATTTGCAAGGAACCATTTTAGAATTACAATTCATTATATTCTCCTTTTTTTTTTAACAAACACATTTACAGGAGTTCTGAATTGAGACACAGCTGGAGAAGGATAAATATATTTTTTGAACCAATGTAGTGTTAGAGATTTGGACCATGGTTCAAAAAATCAAACCTAGGAAAAACTTGCTAGGCCTGAAATTTGAATTGGAGTTGGGAAAAACAGGGCAAAATTTCCAAATATTAAAAAACACATAAATTTGTAAAATAATATTAGAAAGCATGCACAAAACTGAATTTAGAGAACTCATAAGTAGCTTTTCCTTAATTTATATGCTTTTAAATTTATTGACTTTAGCACTTAGTTTAAGTGAAATTTTTGCTCTTTTTTAGGTTCTTTTTTCATATCAATAAGCATTACTTAGTACATAAATAGCTACATTGGAAGCTTACAGTTGCACAAAATTTGTGCTCCAGTCAAAAAAGTGCATTCAAATTTCAGGTGAGGTTTTCATTCTCATTGATTAAAAACCAAACTCTAAATTCCCATCTCAAGTCTGAAATGATGATTGGGTGTTTCTTTTGAAGAATGGTGTTTTGGGATTTAGGTATATTTTTCTTTTAAACCTTTTTATTGTTTTAAAATCAAAATTGAAATTGCAAGTTTTTTTCTGCGTTTGGTAAATTAAGCTCAATTAAATTGCTTGCATTTAATTTAGATTTACAAATTCACAAATTTATTTAGGATTCGATAATTGATATAAAATTATTGAATTAAATGATAGGGATAAAGATGCATTTAGCTTTGGAAATAGTGTTGATGTCACATAGGATCTAAGGAATCAATAGGAAAAAGTGGGGGTTGACTGTATTTTATGATCCTAGAAGATTTATCCAATCTAAGCATTTTATTGAAAATTGTTGTAGAATTGTTATAATTGCAACACATCATGATATTCGATTGCAGAATCAATGGTTTAGTGATGGAAAAACAAGGTTTGTCAAGAATCTGAAAAGAACTATCAGATGAAAGCTATGCATGCCACATAGAGGCTAGATGGGCGTATCTGTACAAGTCTTTAATGTTTAAAATATAAATCACGATTTGCAGCCTTATGAAAACCACGAAAACCATTGGCATAATTTGAAGCAAAAATTACTAGAATTTAGCATTCTGTCTTTTGTACTTGTTGGATACTGCTTGACGCACTTGTTCAATTTCAATGTACCAGTTTCCATTTTTTTTATAGAGCCCACTTAAACCGTTTTGGATCTGATTATGAGTATCTAAATTCAAAATTATAAAATTACAAGTCAACAATGAATCTGGATAAATCTGAACATTTGACCAGAAGTATGTAGACTGTTGTTGATGGTACAATTTGGGATTATTTTTGTCCTGCTGCACTAGCGCTTCAAAGATGGGATTTCATGCTACTATGCGCTGCTTCTGAGTCTATGAAATACAATCCCATTTTTTTCTAAATTTCCCTTAGCACAATCATTGGACTATGGGAGCTACTTTTTAACAATAAACAACAATATCAAATTTCTGTTATTAGATTGATGCTACCCCAACAAGCTTCATAACTCAAATGACTTGCAAACAATACCAATACTAACAAATAGGTCTAATTATGTCATAGAGTAAGGAATGCCATATAATTTACTTGTATGTTGTTAACTTGCAATTTGTTAGTGTAATAATTCAACTAACCCGTAATCAATTATTTGCATACCTTAATAAGATATTTGAAGTTGTACTTATAGGAAAGGTTGTATGAACCATTTTGAACTTCATAATTACTATTGAAACATTTATTTATTGTTGAATTCTGTACACTCAACTCTCCTGCAGGACAATCGCTTCAAATGTCTTCCAACGTCGTCATACATACATTAACTACAAATGCCATTTCCGACATCCTTTCAAGCATGCCAGATGTAGATGCCTTTCTACAAGTTGTATCTATCAATAGCATTGAACAGCCTCATGCTACACTTGTCAAGTACCGTATCCAATTTCCGGATGGGATGCACACACATCGTGCATTGCTACCCACCCAATACAATAAACTTGTCGTGGAGGAGGCTTTAGTCAAAGGTTCCATTGTCCACCTCAAAGAATACAACTGCAAAAAATTTCATAGATTCACGTATGTACATAATTACCATATAATTTTTAAGTTCTTTTTGTTTAATCATATACATTTCATTCACTTCAAATTATCCTTTCCTTGCAGGGCTATCATAATTCATAGTCTAGAAGTTGTCACAAACAATGCATCAATTATTGGAGCTCCAATTGCTATTCATCAACCTACACTTTGTACACCCTCTATCAGCTCTCAGGGGCCATTGACCACCCCTCAATCTCCCAACGCTTCACTTTATGAACCATCTGAACCAACTCCCATTGCAACCTTAACACCATACCATAAGGTTTGGTCCATTTAGGGTCGTACCCTTGCTAAAAGTCCAATTCATGAGTACAAAAACTCAAGCAATGATGGGAAAGTCTTTGGCTTTGATTTTGTAGATAAAGTAGGCTTTGAGATACATGTTACCTACTTTAATGATCTTGTAGACAGGTTCTACCATGTCATTGAGACCAATGGTACTTATGCCATCTCCAACAGCCGCATTAGAGTTAGGAACACAAAATATAGTAGTGGCGCAAACCCTTATGAAATATTCCTCCATAGCTCCTCAACCATAACTCCATTCACCTACGTAAACTCCACTATACCAACACACAATTACCATATCAAAAGTATTGAATCATTAATGTCATTGCCTATTAATTCCCTTGTAGATGTCATTGGTATTGTTCTATCTATCTCCCCCGCATCAACCATTCGCAAGAGGGATGGCACAGAAACAACAAAGTGTACAACTACAATCATTTACATGTCGAGTCGTACCATTGACATCACACTTTGGGGTAGCCATTGCCAAATTGTTGGGAAACAACTAGCTTCCCTTCCCCTAGAACCCAACCCACCAATTATTTTGATTAAAAGTTGTCGTATAACCACATGGTCTAGAAACTCTATAGATACTATTTTTCCAACAATCATTCTAATCAATCCCAACTTGGTTGAAGCCTCAACATTAAAAACTTGGTATGCCACTACAGGGATTGTCCAACCTTGTCTTTCCCTCTCAAAGAGCCAGTTGTCGACCCAAAAATTTGAAAACCCAATTCCTATTTCAAGTATTGTGAAACCAAGCTCTCTTGAAAATCAAAATGTTTGTGTAAAGGCCACTATCACAAAGCTCCACTTAGACAACTTCTACTACTTGTCATGCCCTCTCATGGTGGAAAGAAAAAAGTGTAAGAAAAAGGTTGTTCAAATTACTCCAGGTGCATTTAAATGCCCCAAGTGTTCTGCAGAGATTGGTACATGTGATTTAACCTACATGCTAAAGATGGACTTGCAAGATGATACAGGCCAACTTCTTGATGTTACTATTTGATGAACTAGCAACAACATTGTTAGGAGTTTGCGCATAAGACTTCCAACTCCTACTAGCAGAACCCGATGCAACAAGCAAAATTTTGCACATAGTTGTCAATTGTGATTTCTTCCTGGCACTTACCATCCAATCAAATACTTTTGATGGGCGTGAAGCACAAAGCATTGTTACCACAACTATTAAACGTGCTTAGCTTTTCTATTACAGGCTACTCAAGTACACTTGTTATGTCATGTGCAATTGTGCATATTTGTAAGCTCGACAAATAGTTACAAAACACACACACACACACACATATATTTCTATTTTTTTAATTGCAAACCACTCTACTTCATAATGTTTATGGAATTTACTCTCACACCTTTATACATTTAATCACACATCTACTTGCAATATATGAAGAACAAAATTTAATCGTTTCCTTTTGTGAAGAATTATACTTCCAAATCTTTTAGCATAATTCCAATTGCATTGGACATGATTGAACTTATGTATACTTCCAATCAATGTTACTACCGTCTACTCGATGTATTTAGTGTACACAACTATACTAATTATTTTATTTTCCCATTTTTAGAACATATATTACTCCAAACTTTTATGATGTTATCCACATTAATGTTCCACCTTCTATGTAAACTATCAATGGCATTTAATCTTGTGCTTTCGTAAGATTCCCAATGCTTTTCTTCCAAGCAATGTTATTACATGCTGCTCGATGTAATTAGTTTAAATTATATTACTTAATGCTGAACCTTTTATGTAAACATACATAAAATACAATATGGATTTCGAAAATTCAAGTTTGCAAGTTAAGCGAGCCTGTCGTAACCAGCAACAGTGGGACCGTTATCATGCACGAAAAGACATCGTCAATAGAAGAAGATGTGAAATCACACAAAACTCCAGTGCTAGCGCCTCCACATCTACACTCCCCTCCTCCATTTACCCTGCCTAGCTCCATCTGCCTCCAATCTTTCCTCAAACCTTTTTTGCAGCAAGAAATTCTTTATGTTCTATGCTAGAGAGACTTGCACAAATGTCAACTTGTCTATTCTGCATGGAACAATATCCAGGTATAAAAATAAAACAATTAAATGGACTTTCTACTTGTTATAGATGTGCAGCTGAAAAAAAATGGCCATCGCTTCTCATCATGGAATAACATGGACCCTGGTGAGCAACCTCTATGTTTAAGAAAAATCAGTCAAGTTGAAGAAATGCTAATAGCTAGGGTTATCCCTATCCTTCAAGTAACCTATGCAAAGGGAGGCCAGCTAAAATATACTAGCCACACTATTTCCTTTCCTCAAGATATTTCTACGATTGCTACACACTTGCCTAGATGTATAGATGAATTAGACATCCTATTAGTTAATAGGAAAAACATTGACCAACAAGATTATAGCTTTTTTGTGAGTAGAGGGCGTGTTTACGATGCACTGCATTATAAAACCACGCATGAGCCATACTACCAAAATGTGCGCTTAGATGAGGTTGCATTAGCATGCCTACCAATTGCTTCCACTACCGACCTCTTGCCTGCAACAACCACAATTACTAGCCCAACAACTACAACCTATGTGCATATAGATGCTACAACCTTTGACCCTTCTAAAGAAAAAATTGACCACTTGACTTCCTTTGTAGCTAATCTTCCACAAGCATGTACAAAAGTTGAAGAATTGCGTTCTATACTGCAACTAGGTCAAGGCCGGCCAACCTTATCTATGGATTGGCCACCCATTTCACCATCTCCCATCAATGAGTACACCACTGAAGGATTGTTTGTTATGGCTTTCCCCACTTTGTTTCCAAAAGGCATTGCTGATTTCAAACAACAACGCATGCAAGAATTTAAATTACATGAATATGCTCTCCACTTCCTCATGTACTTTGATAATAGGTTTGGCCAACACCCTTGCTTCAGGTACTTCATACTCAATATTATTATGTAGCATTGTAGCCAAGCCACAACATTTGTATTTTTCCATAAGCACATTAATGATACATGCTTTCCAACAACTATTTCCAATCTTCATCAGCGATTAAAGGACCTTCCAGATGAAAAACTTGTTGAACAACTCATGCGCTTCAGATCATCAATTCGTGGAACACGTCCTTTTTGGAACTATTGTAGAGCAGAGCTCTCTGATATGGTTATCCAAGTTGGTTGCCCATTGCTATTCTTCACACTCAGTGTGGCTAATACAAAATGGCCAGACCTACACAAGATCATGCCATCAACCGCACCTTCAAATCTGCAAGTTGCTTATAAATGGAGGGTACAAAACATTGTTCAAAATCCACACCTTACTACCCAATATATGCACCATAGGTTCACTGCATTTCGTCAAGAGGTTTTGGAAAAACTACTTGGCGCAACCGACTACTAGTACAAGTATTTTTTTCCACCCTCATTCATTTCCAATGGATACCATTAAAATACTTTCTAAACAAAGAATCTACCAGGTATGAATGGCAACACAGAGGCTCTGCACATATTCATGGTTTCCTTTGGCTAGCAGAAGCACCTGATATTGGGAAACTACAATGGAATAACCTTCAATTGGTAGAAAATTCCATTCAATACATTGAAAGGCATGTCTCTGCATGGAACCCCCGAGCATTGATTTCAAGAAACCAGGAAATTCATCGATCTCTTGGCGATGACCCATGTTTAATGGACAGTACAATGATTTTACAATCCGACCCTCTCATTGACTACACTGAACTGGTCAATTGTGTTCAACCTCATACTAAATGTACCTTGCAAACATGCCTTAGGAAAAAAGGCCAAACGCTACAGTGCTGATACAAAGCCCCTTGGGCCATTCAAGAACTTTCAACCCTTCAAATTGATAAAGTTGGCCAACCAAAATTCACCGCTGCTCGCAATGATGATCGCTTAAACCTACACAACCCTTCCATCCTCTCCATTTGGACAGCTAACATTGATTGCCAACCTATTATCTCTATCCATGCAGTCCTCAAGTATATTGCAAAATATGCAACAAAAGTTGAAAATATGTCAGAAACATACCATGCAATGCTATCTCATATTTCAACCAATATAGACTCTAACAAGCCCGCCCCAATAGCTTTCAAAAAAATGCTTGCTGATACACTAGTCGATCATGATATTAGAGCCCAAGAAACTTGCCACCTCCTACTTAAACTTCCACTCATCCTATCAAGCCGAACCTTTGTCTCTTTAAATGTGAACCAAAAAAACTTCCAGCGGGTGTGCCTCTCATCCGAATCAACCACCACCTCCCCAAATACCATTGATGCTTACATGGATTGTCCAATACATTTAGAGGCTATGTCACTTCTTGAGGTCACCCAAAAGTGGACGTACAAGGCTTCTCGAAAGCACTACCAATGGAAAGAGCGGCCCACTAAAGCCATTCTTCGTGTCTCCCCACGCTTCACCTCCATCCCTGCAAGAGATAGCAACCACTTCGAAGCATTTTGTTGGAGTGAGCTACTATTGTACAAACCCTTCCGCAACATTCACAATGAGTTTACTTTGTCAGCCACTCCTATTATAGAAGAGTGGGAGAATTTTGCATCCAGTTATCATCCTTGGCATGTGCTTCGCACATCATCAGAGCCTTCTGAAGAAACTGATTCTACATCCTCTTCCAGTGAAGAAGGAACAATGCAGGATAACAATCCATCTGAATGGCAAGTACTATCAAGCCTATACCCAAGCCTTCCTTTCCACTTTGATGAATTAGATATGCTTGGTCACCGTGACATTGACTTGCACCATGATTGGGGTTCTTGCCAACTGAATCCGCACCAAAAAGACTACGCTACTACCTACATACAACCCAATCAACCAACATTTGAAGTCCCTCATCTTTCCAGTTCCCCTACCCACTACGGCCTCTCTGTCGAACAAAAAAAGCATTTGATATAGTTTTCACACATCTAAATGCAAGTACTTTCCAAACTCCTTTTAAAATGATTTTTCAAGGAACTGCTGGAACAGGTTAATCACACCTAATAAAAGCCATCCAATTTGCTATGCAAAATTCATCCCAAAATGGCCCATCACTATTACTACTTCTTGCACCTACAGGTGTAGTAGCATTCAACATCCAAGCATCAACTATCCACTCAGCCTTACGTGTCCCTATCAAAGATATTGCCCCCCTACAAGGCCAAACACTAGCAAGCTTCCAAGAAAGAATGCACTACATTCGCTACATATTAATAGATGAGATGAGCTTCATTGGTCCTAAGTTACTTCAAAGCATTGACATGAGGTTACGTGAAGCATTCCCCAGTCACAACCAATTCTCATTCGGAGGTCGATCTATCATGCTCTTTGGTGACCTTGGCCAACTTCCACCAGTCAAGGACATTCCTATGTATGCCTCAACCTCATACGGGGGTTCTCTATGGTGCAGCTTCACCACAGTTGTAACACTAACAAAAATATTTCGTCAGATTGGCAAGGAACCAGCACAAGTTACCTTTCGTACTATCCTCTCCAATTTGCAAAATGTAGAGCCTACAGTGGAAGATTGGCAAGTTCTTATGTTGCACTCAAGCTCTTCAATGGCCTCTATAGAGCAAGCATAGTTCCTATCCTCAACACATCTTTTCTCAATAAATGAAATGGTCTCACTTCATAACCATCAAATGTTATTATCTTTGGAAACACCTATTGCCTTGTCAACTGCAAAGCAACTACAGGGGTCACCATGCTCTGATCATGATGAAGAACAACTACAATCAAAGGTCCTTTTGTGTGTCCAACAAGAAGTAATGTTATGTTCAAATTAATGGGTTGAAACAGGCCTTGTCAATGGTGCACTTGGGCAAGTCCAAGCTATAGTATACAAGGATGATGAAAAACCACCTTCACTTCCATTGTTTGTTGTAGTTCACTTCAAAAATTACATAGGTCCTACTTGGGATATTAATAATCCAAAATATGTCCCTATACCCCCTGTGAGTCATGGCCTTCATCGTCAAATCCCCCTAAAAATGGCATGGGCTTTAACAATCCACAAATCACAAGGGCTTACACTAGATAAGGCAACTATCAACATCGACAACATAGACCGGCAAGGTCTTACATTCACAACTATTTCTAGAGTTCGTGCACTGTCAGACTTGCGCATGAAACCAGCCTTCACATTCCAAAGATATGCACGAATGACACAGAGTCCATATGTAGCACGCTGGAAGCAAGAGGAGCAACACTTATTGTCATTGTCTGAAATAAACTCTTGAACAAACACTCATCCTGCACATATCTACAAGGTTAGTTTCTCCAAATATCTCTACTATAATCCTCTACTTGCAGAATGCTTTTTCACATATTCCTTTTTATGCAACTCCTTCACTACTTACTATTATGTCTCTACCATTTTTAAAAACAAGTTGGTCTGTTTTAGTACAGATTCTATTGATTATATTTATTTCTCAGATGGAGTCAATTTATGGCAATTTACCTAAAACATTGTTTTGTTTCTAGCTTTTTCCTTCAGCAATGCAATGAAAAAAACCATACAACTTACACAAATTAAATGGCATTGCCATTAATTCAACTATATAACACTATCACAATGTAGCAACAATGACACAAAGCTGTGATGGTATAAATATAGGCTAATTGAGTCCATTAACAATCATTTTCCAAACTTACTCTAAACTTTCAGTACTCCTATTAACTCAGTTCAACATTAAATTAAAGTTATCACTGTGTAGTGCAATGACACAAAGTTGTGATAGTATAGGCTAATCACTTCTATTGTGATGAAGCAGTTTGGATAGTATCAGAGTTGCTGCAATTACAAGTGTGACAGGTATGGTGGCAATAGAAATGTAAACTTCATTGACACTACAAAGAGGCATTTCCAAAGCTATCATGACAAGCATTGTAGGTCTCTCTGATTTTGATTTCAAACAAAGTCATAGTTAAAACCTATTTTTGAAATTTTAGGCGAACTTATTATATAGAACAAAAGGGAAATAATTAGCATGATAGGATGTGTGCCCTGTAGTCTAGGCATAGTTAAGTGCTTCAAGTGGGAAATTACATCTGCAAGTTCTTCATTTGCGTGTTTTGATAATACCAAATCGATGCACTGTAATTCAAAGGTTGCTTTTTATTTTGGAACAAAATAATCTGTTGCTGTTAGCTTGTAAGCATTGGCATTCAATTGTATGTCAGCGACACTTTTTTCCAAATGGTCATTTTCTTGTATGAATATTAAGAAATTAAATCGCTAATGGATATTTCCATGAATAGTGTCATGCTTATACATTAAGGGTACCAAATTGATAATAAAGGAACTTTAGTAGAGTATCCTTGAACCCAAGATCTGTCTTCTTGGCATGTTCATGTCCATTGTAAACCCAACAATGTTAACAGTAGTGGACACATCTGACATTCAGTTCACATGCTGTGCCTATTATATTTTTATATATTTTATACAATATTCCATCCCTTTAATGCTATTGTGAATTAGACATTCATCAAAGAAAGTAAAAGTTGTTGATCAAAGGAGTAGAATATGGAGTGTGAATACATGTACTAGTCTACAAAGAATTAGTGATCCGAGACTCACAGAGAAGCCATGTAAAATGTGTGATCTATGTTCCTCAGAAATTTCATTTTGAGGATTATTGTCATGACTAAAGGATTTAGAGAGGCAAATAAATCTTAAAAAATTCTAACCTTGAAGCAGTTTTTCTTCTTCTGTGGTAATTTGTAATTTGTTTCTTCAATCTTGTCCGTTGCTGGGTTTCAGATAAGCTATTCTGGACTAAAGAATTTTTTAAATAAAAGCCTCTACCAGTGAAAGAACCATATATATGTTGTGTAATTGTCTATGATAGTGATTTGATTCATATTACAGAAGTGCAAGTGACTGTTTGGATGAACTTTGTTCATATAAAGATATTTGCATTGCTTTTTATCGCACGGTGATAGTTATGTCATGGTCTTATTAAACTGATCAAATTAAGTGGCTTTTGAATTTTCTCATCCCCTGCTGCAATAGCATACTATCTGCAATTTTAGCCAAATAAAGTAGGTCTTGAATAAGGCTCTACAGTTGGCTTTCCCTTGATATTTAGCCATCATTTAAGAACATGCAGATCACCATTATTTCAATTCCAATAGGTTTGTTGTAATGTCTTTCTCTACTTGCTTGCTATCAGCCCCTAAGAAGCGGCTTGAGAATACACTTGCTCCTTCTCACTAGGGTGATTCTTGGCAGTTTAAATTTTTTCACTGCTGCTTTTCTGGAGAATACTTTCTTCCTATTCAGGTTTGTTTTCTAAAAGAATGTAGACACCTACTTTGTGCATGATGAAGCTAATAAGTAACTTGAAGTGACCCCTATATTTAAAACTTTTGTTTCACATTTAATATTTTCTAATATCAATTATGGTTTGTTGTTTGGTTTCTATAATCCATGCAGTGCGATACTAAGATTATAGTTCAATCATTTTACATCTAGAAATAATAATCCGAGTTTTCAGTATAATTTTCTTTGTAAAATGACAATAAGATTTATTTGATTCATGAAGGTTGTACACTTAACTAACCAAAATGTATTGTCTTGTTTCTTACATTTCATTAAGGTAGATATTCTTCCTGAATCAGAGGCCCATATGTAAACTAAATATGCAACTGAACACTTCAAGTACTCCTATTAACTCCGTTCAACATCAAATTAAAGTTAACACTGTGTAGTGCAATGACACAAAGCTGCGATAGTATAGGCTAATCACTTCCATTGTGATGAGGCAGTTTGGAAATTTAAATCATAAAAACACAAGCCTTAGTTAAACAAGCAATTTTGCCAGAGAATTGAACGAGTTATCATGCCTGCAATCACATTTTTGCTTCAAGCTTTTTAATTGTTTGTGCTCTTAATATTGTGACTTCAAGTTATTTGATGTTTTTTAAAGGTAATGAAAATACAAAACATTAGGAGACATCAGAAGATGTCTCCTCAAGTCTATGTACCTGTTTCATCTCCCAGTAATGCAATGATGTATTATGTCTGAATTTAAAACTAATGATCAACAATTGCATTGCCATATTGGGCTATGTACATAGAGTATGTAATTATGGAGACTATGTTTAATAATAGATCATAATGGTATGACAATTCTATCTGCAATGAAATCTGATTATGTATCCTTTAATCTAATACACATCTTCCATGATTTTTAATCAGGCTGTTGGAATGTCTTGTTCCTGCTCCTCTTATTTACTGACTTGTGTTGTCTCCCTCTTATGTTCACTTCATTTTCTGTTACTGTTTACATGTTTGCAATCATCACAAACTACTTGTTTTTTAGCTACTTATACCTCATCGTTTGGTAGGCAAAAATTGATTATCTCAAGATCCATTCAAAACTGTGGTAAAACTGTAGTAGCCTAGAACTTTGGATATCTATATTTGAATTCATGTGTTCTCTCTTGGAAGTTTTAAAAATTTTCTATATGAACATTCCTTTACTGTTGTACTTCCACTTATATGTACATTTCATCCATGCATGTCAGGTCATAGCTTCAGATGATACTATAAAACTGGATAAGGCAGACTCTATTTAGACAACCGTTCAACATCTCTCCGCAACTGTATCCAATAGTTGCATCGACATAATTAACAAACTCAAACTTGCAAGTCAAACAAGTCCTATTCAAGATTTGGATGTGGAGATGATTCAGGAAGCAGTGTCAACTTACCAAGCTAGATGCATACAACTTGAAGGATTGTGCAATTTCCTAAGGGAGCTTAAATATGACGAATACTATAATACTAGAGCAGCACCTACAATAATTGCTGCTTTCGAACTTTACCTTCAAAGCATGTAGTGCCTATTAAATATTGCAATGACATTTTATTCTGAGAAAGTGGAATGTTATTTAGATTTGTTCAGTTAGTATGAGTAAGAATGTATGGGACACAACTGTTCATTTAATTACTTATGGTATTCATGCCATTAAATACCTCTATGATCTATTATTGGATGATGGATATGACAATCTGAAAAACAAAGATGCTTTTATTGTTGATTATGTATTGAGAATGTATCTACTGTCTCGATTATATCAATAATGTATTCTCTTTTGTAGCAAGAGGCAGATGATTGGTTATTTATAAGAACTCAATTTTTTAATTCTATTATATGTTTAGACATTATCATTTTACTATACTATGTAGATTATTAACCCTTACATGGTTAAGCTGTAATTAAAATGACAAGTATTATACTTTTTTACAAAACTGGTATTTTAGCATGCCTCAATTATTTAACACTGTCATTCACAAATAAACATGTATTATACTGATTTAAGAAACAAGTATACAACAATTTTCTACAAAATTGGTATTTTTTCTATTCATTTTCAAAATACTTTTTCTACAGTCTTATAAAGTTTGGAGTAGATGTTACAATGCTTTTTTACCATGGATAGTGCGATTGCTTGGAATGTAGATTGTATGGGACTTAATCTATCTTGTTATTAAAAGAATCTCAGTCACAATTGTTCATTTAATTACTTATGGTATTTATGCCATAAAATACTTGTATGATCTGTTATTAGATTAATGCAAATGGTATTAATGATGACAATAGCTGAGTTATACAGCTTTGGGATCATATAAAGTTTGATGATTCACTGGATGTGTTGTAATACAAAAGGTATCTTAGAGAAAATTTTAGATGACCAATGATCTATCTTTCTGTTTGACTTTGTTCAACCAATGTGAATGTGGAAATACCAAAACCAACACTGCATCTGAAAGTTTATTTTTTTTATTTTTTTGGTTGTCCTGCTTAGACTTTACATCAAGAGTCTAGTCTCTATAGTGTTGTTTACATTCTTCAATATGATAAACAGGAAGATAAACAACAAGCAAACCCCTTAAATGAGTTCTTAATGGCTAAATGTAAGTCTCAGCCTCAAGGAAAAATAGATTTCAAAGACAAACTCCAATAGCAAATACTATAGCTCCATAAACCATTGCACACCTTTTATTTCCAAAAACTACTTGTGCACATATATTATTCACTCTACTACCTGATAATAGTTTTCATATCAAAACCTAGATGTGAAAAACTCCCAAAAAGACCTTACTCAATTTGCACATCTATTATTCACTTTACTACCTGATAATAGTTTTCATATCAAATCCTAGATTTGAAAAACTCTTAAGAGGACCTTACTCAGTTTGCGTTGCACAGATCTTATTTTATTTAAGTATCATTATCGCTCTGTAGATCTTAGAGAGTTATAAAGACCTCTTCTTACAGAAGCTCCATGATTTAATTATTATTCAAACCTTTTATTTACCCTCCTTTTTAAACTGGAATAATATCTACTATTTTTACACATGAATGATGTATTAGAAACACAGGTAATCTATTTTCTGTTCAGAATACCATTGGTGCCAAACAATGTTGTCTAAATTCACTTACTTAATCTTCAATGGTGTAATCATGAATGCACAAGCTAAAACAAAATCAATTTTTAAATGACCAACCAATTTGATATCATTTTCTCCCTAATTAACCTTCCACACCTCTTCGGCGTACCAAATTGCACACCAAGGTACGATTGCTAGTATATTCTTCTATCATCAAACTAAAAATCAAATTCCATCTTATTTAAATTCCAAAATCCATTGTGTAATTTAGTATTCTTAACTACTAACTCACTATATTTTATTAACTAATTAATTACATTTAAACAACTAAGAGCTTAATGTTCTTTTGAAAGATTAACAATTGAGAACCCTGAAATTTCCACAAACATTAAAATTGTAAGAAGTATCAAACAATGGATAGGCAAGGGGATGACATGACCGTACTTGTGAAGAAGGGTATGAATGAATGAATGTTTTTAATCATGTCCACGAGGCCAAGCAGCCTATGGGACCCACAGATAGCAACCTATGTTTCTTTTTCTTTTTGCATCTTGGATCTTCTGCTGTGTATCTTGACTAGAAAATTTGCAAACCCTATTATCTTCTCTTCTTCAAACAGATCACCCAATTTGTTCCCTTTTAATGTCTCAGTATAATTGATCTGAATGTCCTTGTAAGCCGAACATTCCCTGATGTAGTGCCATTCTGTCTCAACCACTCCTTGAGTGCAATATCTGCACCTTCTGTCTGCCCACTCCTCTTTTGATATCATCCACCTTCCGGTCTCACATCTAAGCTGGTGCGAACTTGTTCTAATCTGAGCTATCAACATTTTCGCTTTCCATTTTATTTCCATTCCGATGTAGGTCTTTTGTGTGTGGTCATGCGTAGGGTTAAAATGTTTGACATAGTATTCCTTCTTCCTCCCAAGTGGCCCTTTCCACATGCTTTCTTTGAACTTTCCTTGCACATACCTTTTTATTTCCCTATTGGCATTTGGACACTCACTTATGCTAATACCCCACTTGCTCATCCATTTGATATTCTGTTTCATCCACGTGCTCTTTCTTCTATCTAATTTTTCATTTGCTGCCATTTTTGGCCAGCGATGAGTCTCCATGTTATCTAGTCTTCTTAGATAGCTTAGCAACCGAAACATAGCAGACGCTTCAACAGGGAAAGCCCCGGCCTCAGCTAGAACAATCTCGTAAGGGAGAGACGGGATTTCGACCCCTGGTAGATCGGATGCATCCAACACTTTAAATTTACTCCATTTCTAGAAATGACCAATAGATTCACTAATTAAAAACTTGGAAAGATTAGTTAAAACGGAATCCAATTTTCTTTGCATGGTATTGTCGGTGGCGCCCGATTTTCTATGCATTTACCTTAGTTTTTTAGTAGTTTCCAGGGAGGAGTGGCCGACAGATTCGTTACTCGAAAACTCGAATATTGACTAGTTGAACGGAATCTAATTTTCGCCCGATTTTCTGTGCATTTTCATTAGTTTTTTTTTGGTAGTTTCCAGAAAGCAACGTGTACGCCTCCTTGGATGTTTCCAGGAAGGAATATGTTCGCCTCCAATGTCTACAGTTTTTATACAATGCTCTCTATTTATGCTTACTCCAATCCAATTTCCTCTGCCCTTTCCCTGCACCAATAATCCATTTTCTTTCACTTGTGTTCAGCATTAACCAATGGCATCCTCATCCTTATCTCACCCAAGAAATGAGGAATATGATGCTTTTTCTGGAATTGAACCTCACGGCAAACGGAGGAAAGTAGACGAATCTTCAAGATTGTTTGATGTGTTCATCAACCACAGGGGACCTGATGCCAAACAAACTGTAGCCCTTCAGCTTTACAATTCTCTTCCAGAGCTAGGAATACATGCATTTCTTGACTCGGAAGAGAAAGAATTCGGTCATTCATATCCTTCAACCATTGAGAAAGCCATCCACTCTGCTTCGGCCCATATCGCTATTTTCTCCAAGGGATATGCAGAGTCCCCGTGGTGTTTGGCGGAGTTGGTTCTCATGTTACAAAGCAGAGCTAAGATCATTCCATTGTTTTACGGAGTGAAGCCTTCTGATCTTCGCTACATAGAAAAGGGAGAGTATGCCAAGGCGTTCACTAAATATAAAGAGAAGAAGAGGTATATGGAGAAGCTCAAGGATTGGAAAGAAGCCCTCCAATCTGTTTCATTTCTTACAGGACACGAAATCAGCAGCAAATTCAAGTAAGATCTCTGGGTTCCCATTTTGCTTGGTCATTGTACATTGTTTTTACTTTTTCTTGCATGAAATTTGTAGATATTAGGCAGCCAAATTTATTTCTTATTAAAACCCCCTTTTCCTTTTTTAAAGTATCAGCGACTGTCAAAACATAGTCTCAGCTGTCCAAAAAGAAGTTCACAGGAAAAAATCTCTACATGTTGCCAAATACCCAGTGGGACTGCACAGGCTTGTTAAAGATTTTGAAAGGGAGTGTCTTGATCAGCTTGTGGAAGAATTTGAAAGGCAATGCCGGACTAATGAAGGCGGCAAAGAGAGGACTCAGATCGTCGGCATTTTTGGAATGGGCGGAGTGGGCAAAACAACTCTGGCCAAAGAGATGTTCAACCGAAAGCTCTCCCAATATAACCAAGCCTGTTTTCTGTTCGATGTGAGGGAAGCCTATGCAAATAAAAGTTTTCCTTCAATACAATTGAGACTCCTCAAAGATCTCTTCCAACAAGATGAACTCAATTTTCACTGTACAGAGGAAGGAACAAGTCATATTGGGGACTGCATTAAGAGGAGCAAGTTTCCTAATTGTTCTAGATGATATTGATCACGTGCAACAGTTGGATGCTATTCTGATAATGTATATGCTGAATAAATTCGGCAATAGCCTGGTAATTGTTACAACTCGTGATGTAGGAGTGCTCATAAACGCAGGAATTACTGTTGGTTATAATTTGAAAGGAATAGATAGAAATGACGCAAAAGAACTGTTCTGTTGGCATGCTTTTAGCCAATCATATCCATCTAGTGGATACGAGGAGCTGGTTGACCTCTTCGTAAACGTGTGTGGTGGCTTACCGCTGTCTCTTCAAGTTCTTGGCAGCCATGTTCACGGCGAAGATCAGAAGTTTTGGCAGTTAGAATTAGTTAAAGTCAAAAAAACGCTGCCTCAAGACATACACAAGAGATTAAGGATAAGCATTGATACGTTGGACAACGAAGAAGAACAAATTTTCATGGATGTTGCATGCTTTTTCATAGGAAAATTGAAGAAAGACGCCATCAGAGTGTGGGAGGCATCGGGATGGAGCGCTCAACATGGACTGCGAAGACTTAAAAATAAATGTCTGGTTGAAGAAATACAAGATTATAAATTCAGGGACCCATTCGAGGATCGCTTTGAAGATTCCATAAAAGAAACTTTTGAATTGAGAATGCATGACCACTTGCGGGATTTGGGACGAGCAATGGCAGATGAACTAAGTCATCCTCGTCGCCTGTGGCGTTCTCAAAATCGCCAATCTTTGGTATGTTTTTCTCTCCGGATTACTGCGTCCGAGTGTTATATTTGAAATCTTAAATTTTTACTACGATAAAATATCTCAACTACTTCCGTGAATGCAGAGATCAAACTCAAAGGGATTCGAAAACATTCTTAGCCAATCCAAACTCAAAGTGAGGTGTTTAGACTCTTTTATGGACTCATTCATGGGTTGCCATGTTAAAAACTTTCTAGGGGAATCAGGCAACATGGCTGAGATGTCATACGCTTTACTATGGCTTGAGCTGAGTGATACCGTGCAGACACTCCCAAACATCCCTCCCTGGATTCCTCTTCAAAATTTGCAATATTTAAGTATCAGAAATGGAAGTCTGGAAAAATTGTGGCAGAATAATGAACAGGTAATTTATTCTTTATCCTCAAACGTTAAGTCTTGGTAATCGAATTCATTTATATTATAATACTTTTATTTACTATCGAAAATTTGAGAAAAAAAACTATTTTTACTTTTAGGCACCCTTCGCGCTAAAAGAGCTGCAGATCAGTGGCATCGTTAAGTTGAAGGAGTTAAGCTTGGGCCTTCTGCAATATCTCGAAAGACTTATGATTCGTTCTTGCATGCATCTGAAAAGTGTGACAGGAATATCTGATCTTAGAAAGCTAGTAAAGCTGAAAATTGTTAGATGTTGGGAGCTTGAGGAGTTAAGTCTTGTTCGACTTAACCGCTTAAAATAAATTAGCATTCACGGTTGTGATCATCTGAAAAGTGTTACCGTATCTGATCTTACAAAGCTAGTCAAGTTGAAAATTGATACTTGTAAGCATCTGAAAAGTTTGACAGGAATATCTAATCTTACAGAGCTAGTAAAGCTGAAAATTGTTAGATGTTGGGAGCTTGAGGAGTTAAGTCTTGTTCGACTTAACCGCTTAAAAAAAATTAGCATTCACGGTTGTGATAATCTGAAAAGTGTTACAGTATCTGATCTTACAAAGCTAGTCAAGTTGAAAATTGATACTTGTAAGCATCTGAAAAGTTTGACAGGAATATCTGATCTTACAGAGCTAGTAAAGCTGAAAATTGGTAGATGTGGGGAGCTTGAGGAGTTAAGTCTTCTTCGACTCCATTGTCACGAAGAACTTATGATTCATTCTTGTCCGCATCTGAAAAGTGTGACCGCATCTGATCTTACAAAGCTGGTCATGTTGAACATTGATCATTGTGAAGAGATTGAGGAGTTGAAGATTGTTGAATGTGGAGAGCTTGAGGAGTTAAGTTTTGTTCGACTCAACTCTCTAGAATTTCGTTTAAATTCGAATCTTCCCAGGCTAAAGAGCATTGAAGTGAAAGGTTGCAAAAAATTGATAAGTGTAGATGGAATAGTTTGGAAACTTGTAAAATTGAGCATTTACAACTGTCCGAATCTAGATAAAATACCAGCTATTGATACATTGCAAAGAATGCAGCTTTTATATTGCAGGAATAAAGCAATTCGGGATTGTATTCTCAAGATGGAGGTATTGAGTTGCACGCTCTTAAATAGTTTTTTTCCGAGGAAAGGTTTTTTAAGTTCCACTTTGGTTTTCCCTTTGCTGTCCGAAGTCGGCGTAGATTTTCTAGTAAAACTATTAAATAATCTGTAGCAAAGGAAGAGAATGTAGTGTTAATCCATTCAGATTTTTTTTGTTTCACGCAGAAACTGCCGTCAGACTTTCTTCATGTAACTGGTAGAGCAGTAGATGGAGCGGAGTCAACTCTCAACGCAAATCTCTTCTGTGACTTTATTAGTGCCAATTCAGTCATCGAAATTGGTACGGAGAACACTTGCAATTATCACGGTCGACATACGGTGAGCGCAATCGTTTTCTGCGCTGTACTTGTGGTTAATGCTTGCACGGCAGCAAAGACGATTAATGATTTCATGAGGGAAAGCGATATTAATCCCTGGCTGAAATTTGAGGTGCGTGAAGGCCAATGGATAATTTCCTCGGTAACCAGCAACCGAGATGAAATACAGAGTTACATTGTTAACAAGGGTTATTGTTTTCCCTTTGATTATCTTTGCTTCTCCGACAATGTAATGGTGAAAATAGTGACCATGCCTGTGATGAAAGATGAAGAACATAAAATTTTGAAAGTTCTACGTATAATTGTTGATAAGCTGTACCAGAAATAAAGTACAATTTATGGTAATCTTGTCGTTCACATTCGTCCAGTGAAATGGAGTCTATGTGATGGTTTCCTTCGGAGAGGAGATAATATTATTGATTGTTTACTTTTCATTAGGTAGGGTAAATAAGAAATATGTGTTTGATTGACAAACAAATAGAGGGAAAAAAATTGAGCATTACGCTTTGGGAAAGACAGCTTGAAAATATGTTTAACATAAAATAGGGGTTGTCAAATGAATATTAGTCACTTTTATGGTTTTAATGGTGAGATTAACATCTTTATGATATTTCATATTTAGTTTAGTTTTTATTTTGAGGAAATGTCTTAGTTCATGTATATGATGATAATTTTTTATTAAGTCTAACGTATTCATCTAGTTGTTTTCACATAGTTTACTATGCTTACTGTCTTAATTTATGTGGACATATCTCAACACCTTTGGCCCACCTATTTAATTATCATGCTTATTTATAAATAGATGCCTAGATAGTCATTTTCCACCTTGATTTAGGTGATCTCATAATAGTGTGCCCTAGTTGTGGGATAGAGCCAAAAAAATGCGCCCAACATTACCAAAAATCATAAAACCCCTTCATATAAATGTCGTTCATTTAAAAGTGATGTCATTGTGAGCTTCAGATGAAGGGTTGCTCAAATAAATGTAGGTACATTTGAATGTGGACTTCTTTTTTTTCATTTTTGAATATTTCATGTTCAAAATGCTTTATGGAAGGGAGATTTGAAGAAATGTAACTTTGAATTCATACCATGTTAGGATTAACTACGGAGGAGGCTATCCCAAGATCAAGATGTCTAAGAGCTAATAAGAAGAATTTCATAAGATTAACATAGAATAACAATAATTTATACAAAGGATATAATGCAATATAAAAGTACATAGAGGACCCTTGTTTATACAAGCAATGGTGAGACATGAAAACATAGGATCTTGAAAAGTGTCATAATCAGATGACTTAAGACACAAAATGTATTTCCTAGATAAACTTAATTAGGTGTGAATAAAATCTAAAAGGGAATCAAATAGGTACTATATCATTTTCACACCAACGTGACCAAAGAAGTTACACCCCCAATCCTATAGATGCATAGGGTTATGAGTAGTTGGCTTATGCTACCTTAACTCTTAATTAAGCTACTCAACTACTAATATAATTTATATAGGTAGTAAATGTGGCCTATATGACATCCAAGGTATAAGTATGGTATATATATGAGGTAAAAAGTTACCTATTATTGTCATATTGAATATTTTGTTCTTATTGAAAACTATTAGATGCATCCCCCTCAAAGTGGCATACTATTCTTAAGAAGTCTTAGTATCTTTCCTATTATATTCTTCTATTGTGCAAGTTGTTTAATTACAAATGGCTTTAGAACATGATCTTGGCAACTAAAGGGTAAGAAACAAGACATTCTTTCTATTTTGGAGGGAAAATGGTGAAGTATACATTTTGATCAATTTTGTAAAAGAAATATTGTTTTTCAATGAGTTTTTCAAGACCACATTGAAGCTACTATGTTATAGAATTGAGGGATTTGGACTAAAGTTGAAGGATTTATGATAAAATTAGGCTTTCCACCAAATTTTTTCCTACGAATATAAATTAATGAATTTTATTTTAAATTCTAGAGGGTTGAACAAAGGCACATTGATTTGGAATAATTTGTAGTTATTTTCAATGTTATTGAAATTCGTTGGTTTCCCCTAAATTTGTTTAAAAGATTACAAATTAATAAATTTCTTAGATATTTTTCTAATAAATAAGATCCAAGCCTTTGTAAGATATATATTTTTTAAGATTAATTAAATTTATTTTGTGTAAGTTATTACAAAATTATTTTTTTGCACCATCCAATGGGAGCTTGAACAAGAGGCAAGTGAAATAATTTGGTCACTACTAGAAAGACTATTATCAAAGGTGATATATTAGTGGAAGAGAAAGATACCATAACTATTGATATTATAAGGGAAGAAACTATAGAGGAGGAAATTTGCTACCCTTGAGTCTCAAGACAAAAAAGATTCTACAAGGAACAAATGGTCCTCAACTACCTCAAGGAATAATGCTGAAGTGATAGAATAAAGTAGCGAGATTTCTAGAAACAGAAAGAGAAACTCATAGAGGTTTTTGGGATAAACTAGTGAGCTCTCAGTCAAGGATGATAGCACGAGACAAGGATGAAAATGTGACATGTTGGCATCTCAATGACATGTTGGTGTCTCATACGGATCAAAAAGTCAAGAATGTCACATAAAATAGCAAAGTGACTATTGACAATTTTGATTACTAGGAACTCGTGAAATGTAAGATTAACATAGAATAATAGAAACTAGAATAATGTAAAGTAAACTAAGTGAAATGTAAAAGATAAAATAAAGGGATAGAAAGAAAGTGCTCACAATAAACTAAGAAATGATGCCTCCATCAAATAAATGTCTCAAACACCTGCACACATAAGATCAAGGAAAAATGTTGAGGTTGTTTAGGGGCTTACCTCAGTCAAACCCCTTGTTTCAATGTTTCCACCTCGATGGACAACCAAATAGAAAGATAGAGAAAATAATAGACAATGAAATAGATAGATAAACAAGATAGAAAATGCATAGAAAAGGGATGTGATAAATCCCAAGATGCTCAAAGATAAGGAAAGAAATAGATATCACCTACAAGGCTTGAGGAAGCCAAGGAGAGAGAGAGAGAGAGAGAGAAGGTTGTGAGAGCCAAGAGAGTTACAAAGAGTGTTGTAAGAACAAGAGAGTGTTGTAGCAAGCTGTAGAGAGCAGTGCAAGCTTGAGAGCAAGAGAGAAAGAGAGAAAAGAGAGAATGTATAAGAGAGAATCACCAATAGATACCAAGAGAGAGAAATAGGAATGAAAAGACAGATTTTAAAGAGAGAAAAGGAGGGAAAAGAAGGTTACTGAGTTGTTACAAGGCGTTTAAGTAGTTACGAGGTGTCCCAAGCCATTTCCATCGACCAAGGTAGGTGATAAGTGGTAACATGCTCAAAAATGTTTTTTTGGATGTTAAGATGTTGCGAGATGCTAGCATGGAACGTAGACGTCTATGCGATGTGCTATTGTCCCCACAAATCATGCTCAAAGATGGTGAGAACAAGGGAAGCACAAGGTTTAACACAAAGTTGAAACAAAAGATAGTTGCTAAAAAGGGGTCCTGAGCATCCTAGGGGGGAAAAAGGTTGATGCCAGGGATAAAATGAGCCTACACATATACTAGGGGAACAAACACTAAAGTGGATGCAAAAATGTAGGTGAAATTTCTAGGGGTGCAATTTTATGACACAACAAGCTTTTCCCCCACTTTAGCAAGCATATGAATCTACATGAATATGCATGCTAAAGGAAATCTATTAAGCATAAAGAACATCACAGTGCTAAAAGGATATTGTAGAGGAAGCATATAGCTCTTCAAACCAAGGAAGCATGCCCCCACATTGAAGACCTACAAAAAATGCATTAGACAAGAACAATCTGCATAAGACAACAAGGTTAGAAAATAAAAATCTATTACATCATAGGGTTAGAACATATGCATGGATAACACATACACAAAGGGACATGAGAAACAAACGAACAAGATTTGAGTAAGCAAAGTGAAAGAGACATTGTTGTAGGAGGTTGTCTTAGTACTATGTGTCATCCCCAAAATAATAAGAGATAACACATGAAAGAATTTTTAAATAGAGAGAAGAGTGTAAGGATCGATTGCTTCAAGAGAAGAATGCATCCAAAAGATAGGGAATCAACTAATTTTGAAGAGAAAAGAGAGAGAGAGAAATAGCATATACTCAAGATGAAGAAGATGTGGGTCTTCAATCTGATATATACCATTTATAAAGCTAAGGTAGGACATGAAGAGGACACGAGTCTTCTGTCTTGCAGAGTTGATTGCAAATTCGCCTCACATGTTCACTACAGATAAACATGTTGGGAAAAAGAGAAAAAAATATGATAAAATTCATAGACATGTATGTCATGACATAATTTGATTAGATAAAAAGATAATACTAATAGGTATGGCTAGCAAGGCTAGAGACCAAATGACAAGTGAATAAAGATGTATGATAGAAATAGACCCTGCAAAGGAGAAGAACCCCTATCATGAAAAGATGAGTGATAGAAATAAACCTCACAAGGAGGAGAACCCCTATCACAAAAAAGACAAGTGATGAAACAAACCTCACAAAGAGGAGAACCCCTATCATAAAAAGAGAGTGATAGAAACAAACCTTGCAAGGAGGAAAACCCTATCACAAAAAGACAAGATCATAATACAAGTCTAATCAGGTTGCCCCCAAGTTAGACGACGAGACATAAGACATTAAGACACATATCTAAGAAATTTTCATAAAAAAAATAAAAATAGAATAAGTGGATATGATGCCCCCCTTAGAATGATGTGTGCTACACAAAGAAGCACATGCCATTCAAAGGAGAAGAAAATATAGAGAGGGGGTCCTGAAGAGGGACGCACACCTTCAGAACAAGTTACCCCTACCCCTAGTATATAGGGGAGGATAACCATGCAAGATACTATTGTGTTTCTACCACAGAGAAAGTATGGTTGCACACATTAGTGTATTACCATGAATGACAATGAGCAAGAAAAGCTACGAATATCACATAACAAGCAACAACACAATAGAAGGGAGATACAAGAACCTCATGAGAAGATTCAAAGAATGGATAGGATAGAGATAGTCCTTGATATCACTTGTCATGCAAAGAAAAGATAGGTGCATCAATAGATGGATGAGTGATGGCACTAGAATCAAGGAGTTGTTGTATTTTATCCTTTACTTGGCCTTATATTCACTAATGGAATGACCAAGCACTTGATGGTATGCATAAAAAGGATGTTTTTCATTATCATATTTATGAAACTTCTTATGTGTAGGAGGAGGAAGAGTAATCGAGTGGGCTTTGAGAAGCCTCAACAAAATATTCTCTTGCTCAGTTAAAGAATAAGGAGTGTGAAGCAACACTTTCTCTTGTGAAGAAATGTTTGACTCCTCATTAGAAGAGGACATGAAGACAAGAGACAATGGAGGAGGGGATATGGACAAATGATAAGGCTTGTACAACCTAAATCCCTTGCAAAAGAGTGAGGTGTTGGTTCCAAAGGGACCTTAACTCCTTGTTCCATGTTCCCAAGACCATTTCCTTTGAACCCATGCTTAGAAGCAATATTAAATCTTGGACCATAAGGTGATTGTAACTCCTCCAAAGGGGGAGGATCAACATTAAGGACATTACAATTGTTATCCACATTATCCCATGATACAAAAAAATAATCGACTTTGATAGCAGGTATTTTTCAAGATGTATAAGTGGATTGGTTCGACTTTATATTCCCTAATGAAGGATGTTGTAAAGTATAAGGAACCCAAATCATCACTAAGACATGCATTTTCTTGAGAAGAAATAAGATTAGACTTAGGATTTATTACTTCGAAAGGATCTTCTTCAGGTCCACATATGTCTCAACAATATCCTTTGTAATAGGTACTACTGGAGTAGACATCTGACTCATTGGAAGATATTGTAGGGAGAAGATTTTTAAGAGTAGGTGCAATTAAATCATGACTAGTACAACTACCATCTCGCATAAGTGTGTGACATCAACATCAACCTTGATTGTGACTACTTGATTATTATGTGAAAGAATGAAAAATAGGGTGTGTGTGTTATAAGAGGGTTCACAAAATATAGACCTATTTTCCTTTATTTCATTAGAAAGGAGATCCACACAAAGAATTGACTTACAACCCTTAGGTGAGTCAACTCAACGAGGGAATATATTGATTTCCTTATAATTGAGGATGGGGGTATCAACCTGAACAACACTTTTGGGAGAACAAATAAAAATAGTAAATCTACTCAATTATGTTGATTCAAACTTGAAACAACAATTTAAAGCTCAATACTAACAGAAACAACAAAATTCCTGCATATCTGAGAAGAGTTAGATACTATGTACTAGTCACCAAAAGGTAGTTTCTAAAGGAAAAATGGGACTCATTTTCCATGGGTGAATGGATCTTTGCTTAGGGTTTTCAAACAACTTTTGGGAGCCTTAGCTATCAATTTGTAACTTTTGTTTGATCCGGGTTTTATTGTCAAAAAGTCAGAAATCAAATTTGTAGGTGAGTTATCGTGGCTTGGTGACAACTTTGACAACTTTCCCGATCTTGCTCTCCAAGAGATCTTCAATCCTTGTTCAACCTAATATTTACAACACAAACACAAGAGGAAAAAAATGTTTATTTATGGTGAATATGGATTTTCCTTGGTCAAACCTTGTTTGGGTGTACAATAATTTCAATCCTTGCTTGAGAATGCTTATTTTTCCTTCACCAAATCTTCTTCACAACCTACAATAAAACTGAATACCAAACTCTCTTCAACTTACTTGAGATAAATAGGCAATAATCAACCTTGTAAACTCCAAAGAGTTACAATTGCAAAGCTCAATACCTATCTCACAAAAGGTACACCTATCTCTTGCAAGTAGTTCTACCATGAAGAACAATGCCAAAACATTTGCTTCATCCATTTGGGCATCTCAAACTAAAGTCACTACTAAACCTTTATTCCATAGTTATCTTCAAGGCTTATCCTCAAAGTATGCGCCCAAGAATGGGCCCACTTAACTCAGCCTTCTGAAATAGCTTAGCATGCAAAAGAGTTAACTCCAAGAAGCCAACTTGGGCACCCAAGGTGGGTTCAAGTCATTCTCTGTTAATTGAAACATATCTCTCCACCATTCATGCAAGAATGGTCATACCCTGTTAACTGAAGGTAGTCACCTGTTATATGTCATACAACTCAAGTCGAGAGTCATGCATTCCAAGATAACTAAAGTCAACTAGAATTCAACTAAAACTAACTAAAGATAACTGAACCATAACTGAATTGAACTAAACTTAACTTAACTTCATGCATGCAAACATCAATCCCTAACTCCTAGGATCTTTACATGCATTCAGAAGTGTTAACTTTTACTCCAAATAGCTAACTTGACTTAAGGTGGGTGTCACCTTCCACATGGGAACCCCATGTGCCCCTATTATTTAGGAACTCATATTGGATGCCCTCACATGCTCCTAACATTTAGAATTAATTAAACATGTCAATTAACATGATTATTTCAGTCAATATTAATCTCTTTCTAATCCTAGTGTTGGGGAACACTTTCTAAGGACTTAGGAGATACATGAAATAAATAATGTTTAGGATTTCAATTAAATGGCATCCTATTTCCAACATTAAGGGTAGATGGTAGAGGGGAGAGCGATAGGAGTGAGTAAGTGAGAGAGAGGGAGTTGACAGAGGAAGAGGGGGTAGGAGGGAGAGACTCAAGAGAGAGAGAGGGGGGAGGGAGGGAGA
>VDFB02281492.1:39808866-39874622 GCA_007258455.2 Sequoia sempervirens
TGGGGAGAGAGATGAAGGGTAGAGGATAGAGGGTATAAGGGTTAATGGTAGAGGGGAGAGAGATAGAAATAGGGTTTAAGGGTTGAGTGTTTAAGGGTGAAGGGTAGAGGGTAGAGAGATATAATTAGGATATAAGGGTAGAGGGAAGAGAGATAGAATTAGGGTATATAGGGTATAGACAAAGAGAGAGAAAATAAATCTATTAAGAGACCAACTTTCTCATAACACGAGCACATTTTGAAGAAGTAGATATATGACCATTTTTAGCAAGAAATAACGCGCTCGCATTATAATGCGAGCACATTTTTTCTTGCACTAAAAATGGTAAAAAACTCAATATACTCATGATCTCAAGGCCCACATGCTACATATTCTCCGACAAAATAGATTTTTGATGATGTTGTGAAGTGTGCATGCATGTTTTTCACATTCCACCACCTTTTTCATGATCTTTCCACCACCTTTGCATGAAATAGCAGAGTTTTCACATTCAAAGGAATATAATATCAATTCAAGTTTGAATTCCATTGAAAACTGATATACAATTGAAGTTTGGAGGGGAACAATCTTTTGAAAAAGTCAACTTGTTGAGGAGTTTGAAGAAATAAAAATCTAAGGCTACATAATTGGGTAGAACTCCTCCATTTGAAACTTTGGTTTTTTAGGTATGTGAAGTCTTTACACATTTTCTTTCATTCTGTTATGGCTTGCTTTCATTTTTGTTATTTTGCATATTCCATGTTGATCATTGTTTGTTTGTCACTATAACCTTAGGTTGTCAATGCACATTTTAAATTACACTATTCTATACACTTTCCAATTACATTTTAAAACCAAATCTCTTTGAGGCATTTTGTTATTTAACAATTGACTTACCTTGTGTATGCTTCCACATTTTGTATACACATATTTATGACATATGTTTTAAGGAAGTAAAATAAAAAATCATTTCTCAATCCTTTATTATGGATGTGAATACCACTCTCTGAAGCTTTCATTGAGGTATTTTTTCAAACAGTTATACCAAGCAGCTGATTGCCTTGTCTATGCTACCAAATTTTCCATACATGTCTCTAAAAAATTGGAATATACTCCTCCCACATTGATAGATCTTAAAAACTATTTTGGTTTTCATCTCTATTTTTAAATTTACCTCATCACTCTTATTTGTGATATATTTTAAATTTTTCCTTGATTAGTCTACCTAGAATGGATTCTAACCCTTCTCTCCATTGTTACAAGACTCTTTATTCAAGGCTAAGTTAGCAACATGGGGAAAGGTGCATTCTATCTTACAATCATGGCTCAAAATGGAAGCATGGAAAAAGAATTTGAATTGAAATGCAACCAGGGGAGGTCCTGCAACACAACTCAACACAAAAATTCAACCAACAACAACAATTCACAAGTCACAATTCTCAAAACTCTTCACTTTTCACCAAATCAGCACTCTTCCTTGTAGCATTGCCAACTCATTCAAACGGGTATTTCTTCTCAATAAGATTCTTTCAGACCAAGACTTGAACCATTTCAAGGACCCTTCAAGGTACACAATCACATTCCAACAAACCACTATTGGTTACTTTGTAACAACTTTCTCAAATCAGGCTTTCTACGCCAACTAGGCCTCAAATTAGGCCACTTTAACAAAGAAAGCTATCTTGAAACTTGACCAAAACCTCCAAACACATGTGGGAAGAAATTTATATGTATTCAAACCAAAGAATTCGCAATTAGTTCTTAGAAATTCATCCACCAAGATGCCAAAACCAAAAACCCTCTTTTTAAGCCAAATAACCTAGGGCTTATTGGAAAACATACTTCCCAACCTTATCAAAACATGCCAACCACCTCAAACAAGTCTAAAATGGCCTACACAAACTCAATTCAACAAGAAACAACACTTCCCTAACAAAATACTCACATTAGCATGTCAAAACCTCTCAAATTCACATGGAAAACACCAAATTTCACTCCAGAGCTTCATGCCCAACTCAACTCTTGACCTCCCCTGTACTTACTCAACATTCCCACACCTTTTTTAGTGATTTTGCAAAACCATTCCTCAAGTTACAGTGGCCACAGTGAGAATAATGGGTCAATACACCATTTTAAATAACTTTCAAACCTTAAAACTATGTTTAGGGTGGAGCGCACTAGCTTGCCAATGCGGTAGGGCTGAGAAAGTAGGGGTAGCATATGCCTCATAGAAATGGGGTCTCACGGTGATGCATTGGAAAGCTAGTGAGTGAGCTAGCTTTCCATTTCTAATGCGGTAGGTTTGACAAGGTAGTGGCAGTGTATGCCTCATAGAAATGGGGTCTCACAGTATATCACCATGAGACCCCATTTCTATGAGGTATATGCTACCCCTACCTTCTCAACCCTACCGCATTGGCAAGCTAGGGAGTAAGTTAGCTTGCCAACGCTCCACTAGCTTGCCAATTCGATAGGTTTGAGAAGGTAGGGGTAGTGTATGCCTCATAGAAATGGGGTCTCACGATGATATACCCCATTTCTATGAGGAATATGTTGCCCCTACCTTCTCAACCCTATTGCATTAGCAAGTTAGGGAGTGAGCTAGCTTGCTAATGTAGTACGGTTGAGAAGGTAGGGGCAGCATATGCCTCATAGAAATGGAGTCTCATTGTGAGACTCCATTTCTATGAGGCATACACTGCCCCTACCTTCTCAACCCTGTCACATTGGCAAGCTAGTGAGTGAGCTAGCTTGCCAACGCTCCACTAGCTTGCCAATAGGGTAGGGTTGAGAAGGTAGGGGTAGTGTATGCCTCATAGAAATGGGGTCTCGCGGTGATGTATATCATCAACCCCATTTCTATGAGGCATACATTGCATACATCACCGTGAGACCCCATTTCTATGAGGCATACACTATCCCTACCTTCTTAACCCTACCGCATTGGAAAGCTAGTGAATAAGCTAGCTTTCCAACACTCCACTAGCTTTCCAATGCGGTAGGGTTTAGAAGGTAGGGGCAATGTATACCTCATATAAATGGGGTCTCATGGTGATGTTGAGAAGGTAGGGGTAGCGTATGCCTCATAGAAATGGGGTCTCACTGTGATATACATCACCGTGAGACCCCGTTTCTATGAGGCATACGTTGCCCTATGAGGTCTCACTGTGATATACATCACCATGAGACCCCATTTCTATGAGGCATACGTTGCCCCTACCTTCTCAACCCTACCACAATTGCAAGATACGGAGTGAGCTAGCTTGCTAACGCTCCACTAGCTTGCCAATGCGGCAGGGTTGAGAAGGTAGGGGTAGCATATTCCTCATAGAAATGGGGTCTCACCATGATTTAAATCACTGTGAGACCCTGTTTCTATGAGGCATACGCTGCCCCTACCTTCTCAACCCTGCCACATTGGCAAGCTAGTGAGTGAGTTAGCTTGCTAACGCTCCACTAGCTTGCCAATGTGGTACAGTTGAGAAGGTAGGGATAGTGTGATAGAAAACAAGGTGGTGAATACCCCAACCAACTCAAATTGATCAAATTGAAAAAAGAAACCAACCCCTTAAACACTATACACTCAACTTATCCCAAACACACACCTAAAGGCTTGTAGCCCTCCAAAATTGATTTTTCTCAATATCTTTTATAGAAGGCCATACAGAGACCTAACAAACATCATCTAAGACATACTTCAACTCCTAACACAACATACCTAAAGGTTTCAAGAGGTTTCTTTGCAACAATATTAAAAACAAAAAGGCTACCCTGCCTTTTAGGCCACCAAATAGCCCTCTTTTACAAATGAGATACCTCCAAAACACTTTGTTTTCATCAAATCTCAACTAAAAATCACTAATTGTGTTACAAAACAACAAATTCCACCATTATTTTTTAGAGCCTAGACCTCTAAAATGCTGTACCACCAAACCCTCAACTGTCATGCAAATAACCTAGGGTTTAGTGAAAGTCTTGACAACTGGGCTTACCAGACCTCACCAATACCAACAAGTGAATCTGGAGGGACACCATCTACCGCAAGTGAATATGATTGGACACCATCCACCGCATCTCAAGTTGAGAGTACATCATCACTTGGATTTGACAAAGAAGGTATGCCATCTTCCCCACATGAACCTCAAGGTATGTCTTCTACTCCACCCTCGATTGAAGGTACGCAATCTAGCCCACCTTAATTAAATATTGATGAAATTCCTAATGTTGAGATGTATGTACCTAGCAGAACACCACCTAAAATTTTGTGTAGAAAACCAAAGTATTTGATTAATATTGATGAGGATATTTTGCAGCACATGGAAGGTAATATTTCAACACGCTCTTGTAGAAGATATGCTGATAAGATTTGGAAATTCTTCTTCGAAAGGCTAAATGAGACCGCAAGATTTCAACTATTTGTTGAAATGATGTGTGGTATAAAACATAGAGACATGAAGACTCTTGGGTTGAGAACATCGAATGCATTAAGTGAAAACACTATTGTGAAGAATCTAATGGATGCTTATGAGAGTGTGGGTAAGAACTCACGCTCAAAGGATAGTAATGTCACCCGACGTGTCATTACATTGACTTTGGTAAGAAATCAAACAAAGAGAGTTCGTCTCATTAGAAAGACGAGTGAACAAATGAGAATTAGCAGAAAAACTTTATCAAAAGTCGTTCAAAGGCGGCAAAGAATTGAGGGCACCGATTCAAATGAATTATGGGTACATTATCGGGGAGACTTCCAAAAAAAGATAAAAAATTTGTTGAAGCATTAAGAACACTAATTGAAGAGTATTGGAAGAATAACACAAGTCCATCTCTGAATCAAAGGGATGTGGTAATAAGGAGAATTGGTAGTCAGAACCGTGAGCCACATCCAAAGCATTTTTTGGATATGACTCAAACCCAATTTTTTCATAAATTTCAAAAGGATTATCCTCAAATTAGTATTTGTCAAATATTTTTTGAAATTCTTAAACCTTTTTATGTCAAGATAAATCACACACGCACTACTTGTTGTTGTAGACTACATATTGAATTCTCTAACGATTATGATGTTTGTCATTCTATATGTTTGGATTTGCATACTAACGATGTTTTGTAGAATTGTGTCATGAAAGCCCCACCAAAAATATTCAAGAGAGTTTTTATCAAAAAAATTATGTGAAATAGAGGATGGGAAAATATTATATAGGAAAGCATACTTGGATGGTTCATGCGAGCGTTGTGGTGGCTTGCAGCGTATGCCAGCATGTCAACATAAGGAAAGCACAGATGAGGTGGGACATAAACTAGTAGAGTTCGAGAAGTATAAAATAGTGGCATATGCTACAAAAGATGGGTCTCAAGCAAAAAGGTGTGATTTGGTTATTCAGAAGATTCTAGTTTATCATTTTATGTCCATGTTTTGTATGAGTATGCAAGGCATACCCATAGAGCCTGATGGCTGGACACGCAATTCAAGCTATGCAAGGACACTTTACAGTTGGCAGCATAGTATTAGTGGTTGACTTTGCAGAGAACTACACTCTATAGCCACAACGTGAGGTGTAGTCATAGTATTACAACTCCACATAGGTTTCGATATTTGTGCACATAGCATTTATTCATGCAGCTGATAGTACAAAGGACCAAAGGAAGGTATTGAGGGAGTATCACTTTTATATTAGTGATGATCGCACACATTCTCCAGAGTTCATGCAAGGTTGCTTCCATATGTTCTACAGTGATTTGGCTCAGAGGGGCATAGCATATAGTCAGCATATAATATGGTCAAATAACTATGCAGCACAATTCAAGAACTTGCACATGTTCTACTGGTTGAGAAGGATGCATGTCATTACATGTGTACAACATATGTGGAATTTTTGTGAGGCTAGGCATGGAAAGGGGTAGCATGATGCTGCAGAAGCATGCATGAAAAGAGTATTAGCACAAGAAGAGTTAAAGTATAAAGACAGTACAAAGTTGATAGATGCAAGATCAATCATTGAGTGGTGTAATGCTTCGATGGGTCCAGGTAGTGAAGGTACATCTTTAGTTCGTATATTTTTTTGGTTGATGGATGATACTAACATTGCACCATATGAGGATTTTTGTATACTAACAGGATCGAGTGAGCTACACTCTTTTCTTAGCTCAAATTTAGGTTCATGGAGTATCGATGCACAAAAGATGGCATGCTTTTGTTCTTCATGTACAATGCAAGCCTGGAATGATTGTGAGTCAAGGGAGTGGGTTGACAAATGGTTGACAAGTTATCTTAGCCCACTTCACACGTATCACCCTCCGATGGCATTGGAGCTAACACAGATGGAATTATCGGTCGACTTTGACCACATATCAGATCTAGTTCAACCAAGTAATATATTTGCTTGCTTAGTTTTTAAAATTCCATATTGTTATCTTACTTTGTAGTGTATTAGTAAGGTTGACTAATTTCAAGAGATTTGCTACACATATCAATGTAGGGAATGTTTATGCAGTTATCGCAGATGAAGACAACGAAGAGAGAACAAACTATTACTTGTGTCGTTGTGTTGAGGCCAAAAAGAAATTGGAAGCCCCAGTTATAGATGGAGAAAACATCGAATACCCTACAAATTCAGTTGTTGTTACTGGAGCGTGGCTTAGAAGGTACCCACATAAGAGTGTTAAACATTGGTTGTTTCAGGACTTTGACATGCATCTTAAGATTCTTTATTACTCGAACCTTGTCGTGGCATCCAATGTTTGTTTGACCAAATATAGGGGTAGACCTTTAAACAAGACCTTATGGAAGGTCTGTGAGTCTAACCATGAGGCAATACTTGACACAATAAAGAGTAGAGAAGACCTGGATGGTTCATTGAATTAATTTGTAAGTATGCACATCGGTTCTTATTAATTTATACTTGTATGCATATTAATTTTTTTGATGTCAATGCTATCATCTTCTTTTACTTTTCCTATTTGTAAGTAACCTACTAAAAATTGATTGGTGTCCCCTTGCAAAAAATGCAGATTTATGATCCATCCAAGAGAATCTCATCTAGAAAAGCAATGCAACATCCTTATTTTGATGATCTTGACAAAACTCAATTATGATTTTAAGCCATTACAAAAGTGCGTACAAAGCTTGGTGAGGGAATTTCAAGTTATTCATTTGAATTTAACCTTATCATGAGCACCTATGATGTAGACATTATAAGAGTATCTCGAATTTCAAGTTATTCTATTCATGAGAGGTGTTGTGTGCAATAGGTATTTAGGAACTCCCAGTGAAGATGTATGACCACGAGTGACTAAGTTGAGAGACTGGCATGCCTATCTATAAGTGTTTTCCATCTATTTTCATTTCATTTCCATTTTAGATGCTCTTTCTTTTTCTTTTTTTGCTTTGTGTATTTGTAAGTAAACTACTAAAAATTGATTGGTCTCTCGTTGTAAAAAATGTTGATTTATGAGCCATCAAAGAGAATCTCAGCCAAAAAAGCAATGCAATATCCTTATTTTCATGATCTTGACAAATCCCAATTCTAATTTGAATCTATTATAAAAGAGTGTGTGAAGCTTAGAGAGGGAATCTCAAGTTACTCAATTGAAGTTAACCTCATAATGATCACCTATGATGTAGACATTTAAAGAGAATCTCAAATGTATGAGTGACATTGTAAAAGATCTATGAGAATGGAGTACCTAAGGCATTGTAATGAGATTTACTTGTAAATATATTTACTCAAATATTGAAATTTTGGAGTTCATGTTTGGTGTAGGAGCACCTTGTTCTCTAAATGCCTTCAATAGGGAAATTTGCAAAATTTGAATTTTCAAATGTAAACAATGTGAAAAAAAGTCATGTCAAGGTCATATGTAATGTATTCAAAGTCTCAAACAAGTCATTAGGTGATTAGAGAAGTGATATTGCACAAAAGTTGTCATTTGGTGTAAAAATGCAAAACTTGCATTAGTTGCACAATTGCAAAATTAGTAAACAAAGGATGATGTTTTTTTGTATTTGCAACACTTTTTTTTTTGTTTCAAGCTTGTGTAGATTGTACAACACCTTATACTTTGATTGTTGATTAGTTTTCTTCAGAGCAAGGAGTTAGGTAACTTTTGAAAGTATTTTGAAGTCTTTTAACTCAAATTTGAGGAAATAAGAACAATTTTATCATAACTTCTCAAATGACTTCACAAACAAATGGCTGATCTAGATACCCATTATTGAGTTACAACACATACTTCAAAATAAATAGTGATTGTCTTGGAACATGTGCATCCAAAATTACCTTCATTGTATTAATTAGGCTAATTGGGCCTAATTTACAAAGGAACACACCTTTAAACATTCAACAACCCCCTAAACTTATTGGGGCAGCAATTCTCATGTATCCAAACCCTCAAACCACCATGCCAAACCACAAAACCCTTATTTTATGCTAGTATGAGAAGGGTTTATTGAAAGGAATGGTTCCACACCTTACTAGAACATGCCACCACCTCAAACCTTCTTCAAATCAGCTGCACAAACTCAAAAGACAATCACCCAACCTCTATATGCAATATTTTCTCAAACCCTAGTGTGAAACCTCATTTTTCATGCCCTTTTCAATCAAAATCTATAGGGGCAGCAACTCGAATACCATGACACTTAGAAACTTCTCATCTGATCCTATGTGTTTTAATTGGGCCCCTTTGCAATAACCTCTCTCCGTTTTTGTTATCTCGAAGTGGTTTTCTCGTGGTGGTGAATTTCACTTGATGGAAAAATTGTCAAATGTAAGTAGTGCAAAGTTGCAAAGTGGTACAACTTTCGTTTTACAACTTGTATGACCATACGAACTGTTCCAATACATCCGAATACGTATGTTTATGCTAGAAATGGTCCTCTTTTGCACCCAAAAATGTGGAATCACTTCGAGCTACGTTCAACCGGATTTATCCCTTAAGAGTCCAAAGTGCAAAATGGTGTAAACTTCAACATCTTGTTACTCGGATATCGTGATGCTTAGAAACTTCTCATTTGATCCTATGAGATCACGTTGGGCCCCTCTAAAATAATCTCTCTCAATTTTTGTTATCTTAGAGGAATTTTCCTGTGGTGGTGAATTTTCACTTAGGGAAAAAGTTGTCAAATGCAAGTAGTTGAAAGTTGCAAATTGGTGCAACTTTTGTTCTGCAACTTGTGTGACCAAATAGACTATTCCAATGCATCTAATAGGTATGTTTATGCTAGGAATAGTCCTCTTTCTCACCCAAACACACGGAATCACTCTGAACTACGTTCAACCGGATCGATCCCTTAAGAGTCCAAAGTGCAAAATGACTGCAAACTTTAGCATGTTGTTACTCGGATACCATAACACTTAGAAACTTCTCATATGATCCTGTGGGATCGGGTTGGGCCCCTCTATAATAAGCTCTCTCATTTTTCACTATCTCAGAGGCATTTTCCCGTGGTGGCACATTTTCACTTGGGGAAAAACTTGTCAAATGCAAATAGTTGAAAGTTGCAAAGTGGTGCAACTTTCATTCTGCAACTTGTGTGACCAAACAGACTATTCCAACGCATCCAAATATGTATGTTTATGCTAGGCATGATCCTCTTTCACACCCAAACACACAAAATCACTTTGAACTACATTCAATTGGATCGATCCCTTAAAAGTCCAAAGTGCAAAATGACTACAAACTTTATCATGTTGTTACTCAAATATCATGATGCTTAGAAACTTCTCGTCTGATCCTATCAGATCACGTTGGGCTCCTCTACAATAACCTCTCTTATTTTTTGTTATCTCAGAGTGGTTTTTCTCGTGGTGGCAAATTTTCACTTGATGGAAAAACTGTCAAATGCAAGCAATGCAAAGTTGCAAAGTGGTGCAACTTTCGTTCAACAACTTGTGTGACCACACAAACTATTCCAACACATCCAAATAGGTTTTTTTATGCTAGGCATGGTCCTCTTTCACACTCAAATACACAGAATCATTCTAAGCTATGTTCAACCAAATCAATCCCTTAAAAATCCAAAGTGCAAAATGGTTGCAAACTTCAACATGTTGTTACTCGGATACCATGATGCTTAGAAACTTCTCGTCTAATCTTATAGGATCATGTTGGGCCCCTCTATAATAACCTCTCATTTTTTGCTATCTTGGAGGCATTTTCCAATGGTGACGAATTTTCACTTGGGGAAAAAGTTGTCAAATGTAAGTAGTTGAAAGTTGCAAAGTGGTGCAACTTTTATTCTGCAACTCGTGTGACCAAATGCAAAAAGTGTCAAATGCAAGTAGTGTAAAGTTGCAAAGTGGTGCAACTTTTGTTTTGTAATTTGTGTGACCAAACAAACTGATCCAACGCGTCCTGATAGGTAGGTTTACACTAGGCATGGTCCTCTTTTGCACCCAAACATGCAGAATAGCTCTGAGCTACATTCAACCGGCTTGATCCCTTATGATGACATGCAAAACAATTGAAAAGAGAAACATACACACGACGATTGAGAAATCTAAATTTTCCACACAAAAAGCATATGATCATTGGTGCAAAGCACCTTGTTCCTCCATTTGATGAAGAAGGTCTAGTTCAATGGTTTTAGTCGTGATAATGTCAAATAAGGCCATGATAGTCCATTTTGTAATCTTGAATTTAGTTTTGAGTTAGTGTGGGGTCATTTGAGTCAATTATGTAAGTATGATAGGGAGTAGGAATAATAAAATAGCATTGGTAAAGGCATTGGAAGAGATTACTAACATTGCCCCTCTTGAAAATTCATAATTTAGGCCTTAAAAGCAAGGCTAGACGAGGTGAAAAGAAGAAATTGCTTGAGAATAAGTTAGAATAGGTTGGAAATAGGTTGAGGTTGTGGAGTTTGATATGTTCAAAAGGTTTGCAAAGACAAGGGAGATCAAAAGGATGTTATGGCATGATGCCCTAGTTGGGAAAAGACGGGTTTTGAATGAAAAAGAGAGGTTTGAGGGAGTAAAAGTGGGTAAAGTCAAGGGGAAACATAATTTGGTGGCCATAAATTTTGTGCAACTAGAATGAAGAGTGTTGGAAGAGGTTTTGAGGTTGTATGAGGTCTAGATATGGGGTTTTCAATAAACCCTAGTGCAATTTGAGAATAGTGAGGGTTTAGATGATAGTGGGGTTAGAGGGCCAATCACACCCTAAAAATTATGGATTTTGTGGATTTGTAGACTGGTAAATGCTGCCCAATGGTGTTTTGCAATTGGAATAGTGATTGAGAGGGTGTCGCTTTGTTAAATAGACCTATTTGGGGGTATAGTACAGTTTGAGTCCATTTATTATTTGTATTATAAATTATAACTTTCTTTCTCCTAAGTCCATTTCGTATACAATAAATAATATTGCAAAAAGTTGACATATAAATCTTTTGACGTGTTTATATAGTGATGGATCAAGAACATAATAATTCATTTTGCACTATCAAGATTATGTTGTGAAAATGTTTAAAGACTATTCAAGATAAATGTTTGTATGATAATGTGTCAAGAAGTTCACTACTTCATCTACTTTGAATATTATGTTTTGCAAGTTGTTGTGAATATTATGTATCATTTGCTTAATTGAGTTATTCCAATCAAAGAATTAAATATATTGGAATCTTTTTCTGAATCATTTCATGGAATACCAATTGAAAACATGTTTTTTGCTTTTAGATAAAGTTGTTTAGCATCAATCAATTAATATTCAAGACAAACCATGAAGGACAACAATGATCAATGCTAGGGATAACCAATTAATAAGTATACACGTGAATAATTCAAGCATGTACATGTGAATAAAGGAAGCATAAGTACTCAAAAACACGTAAGCTATACACACAAATACATAGTATACACAAATTAATACAAAGTATATGCACGAATGCAAGGTATACGCATGAAAACATATAAGTCGAGCAAAGTATACATTGGGACACACATAAATCACAAAGTATACACGTAAATTGTAAAGTATACACTTGAATACATGTAACTCATATCTATTGAACCATGAATTTATAATGCAAATATGGACTCCATTGATAAAAAAGATTTGTATTAACCAAATAGCTATATAGGCATACATCAATATATGTCGATATAAGTATGAAATATAGGTACAAATAGCCATATAGGCTTACGAGAATTCCATATAGGCATACAATGTCAAATATATCCAATACAAAATATGTACAAAACTGCCATGTAGGCATACAACAAAGGGCTATGGAATTAAAAGTCATTGCTCTCCATGCTCTCAAAATAAAATCTTTCCCTTTGCTTGTCGATCGGATGGCGATACACCTGTCACTCATTTATGTTGCACTCAAGGAGTGCTCCTACTACTCCTCCTAGTGTTTAGTTCTTGGTGAAATTTTATCTGTTATAATAAGAAGTAAAGACATTAATAAATAGAAATTACATTATAAAAAATGATATATTTAACAAAATAATCACTCACCGCCATCTGATGATTACTCTTCATGAGGGAAATATTTACACGCCCAAGCTAAGGCGTGTTGAAGCCCTATATAAACCATCCAAATAGAAATTAAACTACGAATCAATAATGGTTTGCTTTTTCACTAACTAACATCCATAACAACGAATGTAAATTGAAATTTAGTAATTTTCCTCATACCTCCCTTGTCAAAGCCGTCGAGGATTTTATAGTATATGAAACACCAATCTCCATTGCCCTCATCACATTCGGAGGTGTTTCTGCTTGCAACATCTAAAAATAAAACAACAAATTATTCAATCTCAAAAACTACAATAGCGATCCACGTCATGACTTATAATGTATGAGATAATGAAAAAAAAATTAAGTACTTAGTAGACTATATATTTTTTACTATCATGCTTACTATTTGCCCTATCCATATCTTGTTCGAAAGCACATGTTTTTAGGCTTTTACCCATAGCAGCAAACTGGTGAACCATTTGATAAAATGCTTTGGTAGACATGTACGATAATTGTGGTGGCATAGAGAAGGTAGTGAACTATTTGAAAAAATGCCTCAAAGAAATGGGGTCTCGTGGTGATGGAATACCATTACAAACAAATGCACATCATGGCATTCCATCACCATAAAACCACATTTCTTTTAAGCATTTTTTCAGACAATTCATTGCCTTCTCTATGGTATTATTGCTTACTATTATGCTTTAATAGAAATTTTTCCAAGCATCCATAGTTTGTTGGAAAGCACCTATTTTACGCTTTTAGCCATAGCAGCAAGGTAGTGAGTAGTTTGATAAAATGCTTTGGTACACATGTATGGAAAATGTGGTATCATAGAAAAGGTGGTGAGTTGTTTGAAGAAATGCCTCGAAGAAATGTGGTCTCATGGTGATGGAATGGATTCCATCACCATGAGACCGCATTTCTTTGAGGCATTTTTTGAAACTACTAACTGCCATGTCTATGCTATTGCTTACTATTATGCTTCGATAGATTTTTTCCAAGCATCCATAGTTTGTTGGAAAGCACCTTTTTTAAGCTTTTAGCCATAGCAGTGAGGAAATGAACTGCTTGATAAAATGCTTTGGTAGACATGTATGGAAAATGTGGTAGCATAGAAAAGGTAGTGAGCTATTTGAAAAAGTGCCTCAAAGAAATTGGGTCTCATGGTGATGGGCATCACCATAAGACCGCATTTCTTTGAGGAATTTTTTCAAAAAACTCATTGTCTTGTCTATGCTATTGCTTACTATTATTCTTTCATATATTCCTTCCAAGCATCCATAGCATAGACAAGGCAATGAACTGTTTGAAAAGATGTCGAGCAGTAAAAAGTGGTCTCATAGAATGCCATGACAAGCAAATGCAATTGGAAGCTGCTCCTAGACTTATTACTTATGCTATGTGAAGTAATTACATCACTGCTTATGTTGACTTTCTAAACAACTATATTACAGTTGAAATTTTGTCATCTATCAACATCTAGTTATTAGTTATGGAATGTGAAGTAATGCTTTGAGTTTGAATGATGTGCAATGCAACGTAATCAATGATATGAATATAAACTACACAAATCTATTAAGTATAATTCATTAGTTAAACTCTTTATTCTATTACCTGTGTGTAGGTTTGAGTAAATCCACTAGCACTGGGAGGTGTTCCCTTGAAACCTCCAATATTAGTCTGTTCAACATCCAAAATCACATATTAAAATACCATTTTTAAAACAATGCTACTAACATGTAATAAATTTATAATTTTTTACTAGTTACATACCCTATCGATTGGTGTACTGCAGAAATAAGTAGGTGTAGGGCCGATGTATCTAGTCTCAACACTGTGACCCTGCAATTTTATTAAAATCATAAAACTAAATTAGTTAATCTTGCATTTCAAAATCAAAATTTAATAAATTAAATTCAATGAACATGCTAACTTCTACTTGAGTATCAATGCCATATGCCTCATGCAAAATGTCAACTACCCTCTCCATCTCCATATTTACAAACGGATTCTGTGTAGCAGCCTCCTAAGTATTGGTGGGGTCATATGAACAAGTCGCCCCTCAAGATTGACACTCATGGGTTTGAGCCACCACTTGAAGACTCCCTTGGATGGTGTTGTAGAATAGGGCTAGCATGTTGGATGACACTCTGGGTCAAAGTGTTGATCGCTTGCAATGTCTCTACATCGGCACTCTCCTTTGCGACGGAAGGGATAACAATGTGCTCATGAGGCTACCTAGCGAGAGGTCATCTCCCTTGCCGCATAGGATCTGGCTGTGCACCAGGTCTATCCTAAGCCGACCCCCCACCTCTCCCCTAGAAGTCTCTCATATCAAAATAATTTTGGATTTTGTTCAATATGAACTCACAATATAGTTTCCTAAGGAAATATTGTGAGACTTCACAATTGTTGCACGGTGGGTAATCAAAAACCATGTACCTCCTATCATAAAAAAAGTTCCTAATTTGTTGGTGGTAGCACTAATGAATAGGAAACCTCTTCGCATTGAGGGTAATATTTTGATTTGTGCGTGGGTCAATGAATAATGAGAACAAATCACCTTTTGTAATTTTTAAATCCTTTACATCTTTATATGATAATTTATTCGTGTAATAAGCCCTAGCCGTTTGGCTCCTATCTTCCCATCCAGTTATTTATTTGCTAATTGAATCTACATTTTTTAACATATCTTTCAATGAAGTTGTCAGGGTCATTTTTTTGTGGTTGAACCATTTGGATCGCTCAACCTACTAATTAAATCCTCAAGTTTTTTGTTGTTCTCAATTTCACTCATTAAATTTTGTTGAGTGTCAAGAGGGTGTTGAGGGATTGCTAGAGGAGGTTGTTGTTGTGATTGATTTTGTTGTTGAGGATTTTGTTGCTCTGCTTGTTGAGGATTTTGAGGGTTTGTAGGTTGATTTGCATCTCCTACAAATTCAAAAAAATAAATAGCAAATACAACCTAAAACTAACAAATTCAAAACAAAAAGCAAACAATCCTTACCTCTCACACCTCCTCATCGACGTGGCGGCATCCTCGCGATGAAATAGCAACCGTTGATGAAGAGTTTTGCTAAATACCTCCTCCTAGAATGTGAGCGCAAAAGATGGGGGTTTTGGCGGTAGGCAAAAGAAAAAACACAGTTGAAATGCAAGAATGAATTTGTTTTACTTTTTTTTTGGTTTTAATAGGTCATAACGTGAGCATGTTATAACACGCTTGTGTTATGGGCTTGTTGTGGCCGAGTCTCAAGCTTGGCACACCAAGCCATAACACGAGCGCGTTATAATGCGCTCACGTTATGAGTTTTCAAAACTTTTAAAAAAAGTTGTCCACAAATTGGCTACCCATCTTCATGCACTGCCCACTAAAAAAATACTAAAAACTACCTATAAATGACTAAACTTGGTCACATGACCATTAGTAGTTTATTGCCAGTCATTTATAACATGACCAAATTAATGACTAAACTAGTTTTGGTCATTTATAGGTTGTTTTGACTTACTGATTTGGTAGTATATTTAATCATATATTTAGTTATTGATTTAATCAGATTTATTCATATATTTAGTCATATAGTTAGTCACGTGACCATTAGTAATTTATTGCCAGTCATTTATTTAATCATTTGATCAATTTGGTAGTGTTTTTGTTCATCGATTTATGTCAGCTAATTTAGTCATTTATTTAGTCATTTGATCAATTGAGTATTGTTTTTATTCATTGATTTTTGTCAACTGATTTAGTCATTTGATCAATTTTGTAGTGTTTTATTGATACATTGTTTATTAATTGCATAATCATTATATTTAGTCATATTTATTCACTGCTTTGTCAATTGGTAGTTTATTAAATTATTTTTGTTCACTGAAAGTGTTGGAAATGAGATAATGTTTTTGAGGTTTAAACATAAAACACAGAAAAACATAATCAATCATTCATTTGCACATAATGAAACAACTATTAAGAAGGCAAAATACTGAAATTTTATTTAGAAAAGGTATTCTTATAGCAGATACAAGATTTAAATGTGTCTTTTCTTTGAAAAATTTATTACAAAGTGTGTTTCTCAAACTGATAAAATTGAGTTACAAACATTTATCAATGGACGATCATCTAGAACTTGTCTTGCTTCCATAAGAAAGTTCTTTGTCTTTTCAGCATCATAGAAGTTTGACTCTCTGGCTACATGTTCCACCTCCTTGATTTGTCTAGTTTTGCCTGCTGCTTCAATGTATTTAAAGTGAATGTTGGGATCATCACTGCCAATGGCATTGAAAATACAGTTTACCATAGTAGCAGAAAGTGTCAATAATAAGACTAAATGAGAACGGATTGAAGAGAATTCTTTGTTTGGAAAATAGATAGAAAAAGTGCAAAAAGATGCATATGGAACTAAAAGCTTTGAAAATATTGTATCCATGTATCAGAGCATTACCTTAATTTCAACTTCTTCAACTGTAACATTAGTTTCATACCCACAAAGAGTCTATAATGCACCTTCAAAAGCTGCAGTCATGCCTATCTTAGCATGTTCTGCACATGAACGTATGTTCAATAAGATAATAGAATACAAAATAAAATAAAGAGTTTAACTAATGAATTGTAGAAATAGATTTTTGTAGTTTATATTTGTATTGTTGATTACATTCATTGCATCACACATCTTTCAAACTCAAAGCATTACTTCACATTGCATAACTAATAACTACATGCTGAGAGATGACAAAATTTCAATTACAATATACTTTATTACAAAGTCAACCTAAGTAGTTATGCAATTACTTCACATTGCATAACTAATAACTAGGAGCAGCTACCAATTGCATTAGCTTGTCATGGCATTCCATGAGACCACATTTCTTTGAGGCAATTTTTCAAATAGTTCACTACCTTGTCTATGCTACAACATTTTTCATACATGTCTACCAAAGTATTTTATCAAACAGTTCACTGCCTTGCTACTATGGCTAAAAGCCTGAAACCATGTCAATACCGTGCAAATGGAATGCTACTATGGTTTATAATAATGCCACTATGGTATTTCCAGATTCAAGAATTTTACTTAATGTTGTGGAATAGAAGAAAAAAGAATCATTTATCTGCCACCATAGTGAAAAGTTAGCAATTGCATTTGGTTTGTTAAACATGGCCCTTGGTACAACTATTAGAGTTGTTAAGAACCTTCGAGTATTTTTATTTTTGTTTGTTGGAGATACCCCCGAGGGGATCCCCTTTAGCTTAGCAGTCAAGGTCTGAGGGGTATCCATTCCACTAAAATCCACCTGAGGCATGATCCCGGCCTCATCCCTTTTAGGCGTCGAGGCTTTGCACTCAGCAAGACTTGATCCCTGGTGGGCTCATTCTGAACCTTTCAACTTCACCAGTAGACCAAGGGCCCATTGCATCTAAATTCATCTCCAATATTTTTGCAAGAGAAATTGTTTGAGAGATGTGAACCATTTCCATCATTTTAAGCAGGGACAATGTTCTTGTGGAGAAAATTGGTGATGCTAAATGAAACAATCTGAAAAATAGACATACATGAAAATGTCAAAGCATAAACAAGGCAAGCGAACTATTTCATTAATTTTTCAAGCTTTCCCGCATTACCGCTGACATGCCTGGAAGATTTTGTGGGTGAGCGGGAAGGCATGCTAGCGATAATGCAGGAATTGAACTTGTAATGGGCAAAGGGAAATAGCAGGTTGTTGATCAAATTCACTCCAAAGAGTATCCTCCCATTTACATCTCATAAGTACAAAGCACCAATGTGCAGAGCACTTCAATTGTAGTGAAATTGTAGTCTCAAAATGTGAATTTGGCATTTCACAAAATATATTTACAGCAACCTCAACATTAGACAGCTTCACTGTCAAACATTGAAACTGTGACAGATTTGAAAATCCTCAGTGACCAAAGATTGACAGAAAACTAACTTTTCAAGCTTATATTATACAATTCAAAACTACATATCCAATTCCAAAATATGTGAAACAATTTTTGTTTGACCAAATTGAATCTGGTTTAACAAAAGTTACACCCTCAGATAGCAATATATTTGTTCCTCTAGTGCCTCCATACTGACTATTATCTGTTTCAAGAATACTTGACATGGAACGAGTTTCAAACATTGTAGAATTACAAAAGAAACAATGTCGATTATTTAGAAGATGTCATGAAATACACTGACGACATGACTTGTGGTTGCATGGAACAAATAGTGTGTCCACTTCATTGGCATAGCAGATGCAGCAAGCTATGTCTTCATCTTCTCTTTTTGAATTTTGTGTTTGTGTATTTCTTTTTCATTTTGTCTTGAGGTTTAAAATCATATCAGAACAATATGAGCCAACTTAAATTCTCAAATTCATTCAGACAACAAATAATATGCAACATACCCAATTGTATTCCATTAAGTACTGGAAATTGGATTCAACAAAAGCTAAAGAATCCATGTTTGCAAATGCTTTCAGCAAATCATGATGTGAGGATGTAGTCACATGCGCTAAGTTGAGAACTATTCCCCCAAGAGGTGCCCAAATCATTGCCCAATTTACTTTTTCTAAAGATTGACCTTGTCTCAATGCACTACACGCCAAATGAACATACAAAGAAGACCAATCATGTAAGATAGAGAAGAAGCATGGAAATCAAACATTATGAGGAATTCAAAACATACACATAATATATTGCACACCTAAATCAACTTCTAGTACAGTGTGAAGAATAAAGAGAACATAAGAACCCAAACAAAAAGCAACATAACTTGTATATTCACAACTTGTCAAAAAACTCGACATCTATAGCTAAGGTTGTATGGTTTAGTACAAATATGATTAACTTAGTCATTTGTCATATTTGTTTCATAACCACAAAGGAAGGCTTGAGGAATTTCGTGAGTGAAGGACTCGAGAACTCTTGCTAAGTTGCAAGAAAGCTCAAAAATTATCATGCATTATCTTTGCAACAAATCTGGAACTTGCAAGGGATACAACTATGAGAAAGCTCGCACAGAACAGCAATAGCAAAAATACTACATACTCTAGGAATGTTCAATTCCCAAGCTAGCCATGCCCTATATTTAGAAATCAAAAGTGAACTTTGTATACATCAAAATCAATCTCTCTTATGTTACATGGCTCACTTTCATAGGTTTTTCTCACACACAATACAATTTAAAATAAATATATTTCATACCTGGTAATGTTCTTGCATCTCCTTGATTGAAACAGAAAACTCGGTAACAGTCCAACTCAAAGTGTTAAACAAACAATTAAGGAAAGATGCAAACAACTTTTCATCTGAGATGCACTTTTCTCGTAGTAAGACCTTTATGTACATAAAAAGCCACTATAAGATAGCATATTAAAAAGAAAACCTCTTGGAATTGATATGATGATTAAGTAAAAAAAAATCCCCTAGCAGTTAGCAAAAACGCATACAAAGTTCATGCAATTAATCTTCAATATCGACTTTCAGACCACATAATTGTGCAAATTTATCTATATGTCAAGTCATCTTTAAAAATAGCATATGCATTTGGGCAATAAAATATTCTTGAAAAAAAAATCAAGACTAATGCATCTCCTTGATTGAAACAGAAAACTCAGTAACAGTCCAGCTCAAAAGTGTTAAACAGATGATTAAGGAAAGATGCAAACAAATTTTCATCTAAGATGCACTTTTCTCATACTAAGCCATTTATGTATAGAAAAGACCATTATAAGATAGCATATTAGAAAGCAAAACTATTGGAAATTGATATTATGATTAAATTAAAAAAAATTCCCAAGGCAGTGTGCTAGAACACATACAAAGTTCATGCCATTAATCTTAAATATTGACCTTCAAAATATAGAATAGTGAAATATATCTATATGTCAAGCAATCTTTAAAAATGTCATATACATTTGGCCAATAAAAAGTTCTTGATAAAGAAATCAGGACTACTTGAAACAGACTAGACCAAGATTCTCCATGTTTTGAAGTAACAAATCCAGAACCCTTAAAGAGACATAGAAGAATGTTTGTTACTGGAATCCAAAACTTGTTATCGAATGCTGACAGTAATGCTCCAGGCATGCTTTCCACTGCAACCTTATTGCTTTCAAAGGCAACCATGTATTCTTTATATTGTAACAACACAGATATAGATTGTAGAAGAACATCCCTTAGATCTGAATTTGCTATCCTTGGATCATTGAAATGCATAACAAGAAAAGTCACTTGTAAAATATGACATTCCAATTCGAAAGAATTTAGCAAATTTACAATTTACAACAAATAACCAATAATTTCATTTTCTAAGCTTCATGTTCTTTGATTTATAGACAAACTATACCAAACAAACAATAAGCTACATATGCATAAACTAGGTTGAGAAGAATAATGCATCATGCACATATAAAGATAACATTTTGAAAGAGGCAGACAACTATTGTGGACCACACATGTTAATCTATATAAATGCATTTTTTTCAACATCTCTACAAACTGTATAGTTTTATAACTTTATGCCATATTTGAACACTGTGAACTATATCCCAAGCCAAGCATTTTTTGGCTACTGTCTAGCATACCAACAACAGTGTCCTTGTTTTTGTTGGGGCCCCAAATATAAAATTTTCTTAACTTTATTCTCTCTATGAGGTTGCATATTCTAGGAATCTCTATTTATTTACATTTTTTCTCTACAACCATTAAGGAACCATGTTTCTTAACAAGATGTATTTCTCCTCTTTAATATATCTTATTATTATACTATCCATGAGGTTTTTGTTAAAGATACTTTGTCTAAATTTCAAAAACTTGTCTCTTTCCACATTTCCACATCCCACATCCTCAATTCCACATTCCATTTATTTGATTGACTTAAGTTCAAATAAAAATAAAAAAAATATTTTACGTATTGCTTAAATCAATCTCCAATGTATAGAATTATTTGTACTATAATTCTTTTCACAGAAACATATTAGTTATGAAAGAAATATCCAGTACAACTTGTGGGATGCAAAAATTTGGGTGTATGATGTCTTATTTTATATGGGAAGCTGAGAAGTCCAATGTTTTGTAATTGAAAAGACTCCAAAGGATACACCTAAGAAACTTTAAAAAAATAAAGAGTTAAAAAAAAAGAATGGCTTCAAGGAAGATCCTTGACAACTATGTGTTGATATGTTGACTCATTGCTCCATGGTTCAACTTATAGTCTTATTGACCATTTGTTAGGTGTAGACAATGTAGAACCCACACTGAAATGACCATCGCCATACCCCTTGAGGTAATTTCTTAACATTTGATTCTTGCAAATGTTAGCATTAATCTTATTGATTAATAGGCAATAATTGGAAAAAAATAATCCATATAAAAGCAAGCCCATGCACATTCTTCACCCATGTTTCAAACTTTCAATATTAACTAATAAATGAATTTACATATAAATCTCAATCACTTGTCCCCAATAGCAAGGAGCAAAACACACCATATGCTAGAATAAGCATGGTGCTAAGTTAAATATAACAAAGTGTCAAAATTTCAAAACCCTTACGTTATGATGATCCAGATCCCAAGGAATTAATGACTTATTAGATATGTAAATGCATATGATGTCCATTTTAATATAGGACATTAAGATGCTCCAAATTTTATAATTGCAACAATTCCACAAGAGACACCACAAAAACTAGAATGTCCTAAAGAATAACAATAAGGCCAATTCAGATCAAGAAAGTTCCAAATTAAGTATTGTGAAATATGACTCATGGGACATTATTCTTGTACCTAAGCAGACATTCTTCCATACCAATCACTCATTGCAAATAGATATACCAGAATTCACGTTGGCATGAACATTTGTATTTCCCTTCAAAAAAATTCTTGATAGTTGATTATTGATTATGCTAACACCAGACTTTTGTTGTTAATAGGCGATCAATTGTTCACTCCAATTGCAATTGTTAACAAGTATCTCATATGATAACAATTATTCTCAATCCACCTATTCCTCACCTATGTTTCATCCTAATTGGTAAATGAGTTTTTCAGAGATCTCAACCACTTGTCACAAATAATAAGGAGCAGAACATGTCATATACATAGAAATGAATAAATCTCAAATAAATATAACAGCATTGCAACCTTTCTCAATCTTCATGTTGAAATTAAGGAAACAAATTTAATAGACATCAAATTGAAGAATAAAACAAAGACTCTTAATGTTTTGCATGAGAGGAAATCTTTTCAAAGGCATATGAACCACTCCAAAAAATAGAACAAAACAAAAAAGAACATTTGCAAATCATTGTCATAGAAACTATTATTTAAACCCTAAGTATTACAAGTAGTTTTGTTTATAAAGATTCTTGTGATTGTTGCCTACTTATCAAGACTTTAATGTATTTATTGAAGCATTGGATAATTGATCTTTTTTGTTCTATGGTGTTATGGGTCAAGGTTCCATCTACAATATAATATTGTTGGGCAGTGATTTATACTTTATAATAAAGGGGTTGATTGTACAATCCTTCTTTCTTTTTTGTAGTGTGAACCAATTTTGTTGATTATGGGGTTGTTAGACTTGGTCCTCGTTACAAACCCTAAGTGGTCACTATTGTTGTTACCTGAATTCTCTTTCTTCATTATTTGTATTGAAATTATGAACCATTCTTATCTAGAGTGATTATGTAGTTCATGAAGGTCACTATTGTGGAATCCTAATGTTAAATCAAAGTGCTTGACTTCCAGTCTTATAGCTATAATTATTTGGATTATATGTAACCTGATAGTATTCACTGTAGAGATGATTCTCACCTGGATTAATCCTATCACTGTGACTGTATGCATCTGTGTGTGACTACAATATAAAAGTGTTTCTTTTGACAAACTTATGCATTATAGGGAAAATTAGATCCCAAACAAAAGGGCCTCTCTAATGTTATTTGCCAAATTCAGTGGTACAACACCAAGGGATATGATTTTCTAAATAAACGTTTTGAACCCTAGCTGGATTGGCTGTAACAGGATTTAGGGAAAGCGTGAGCTCTATGGGTAATTGAAATGCAGTCGTTGCAAGAAACTCAAGTCCATAATTGTGTTGAAATAAAACATAACAAAAATGATCCAACAGTGTAAAGATTCCAAAAAATAAAATTCACTGAAAATATGCGACTCACCTCAAACATGCGACTCACCTCAAACTTTTGCACAAATTGTCTCGTGATGTTGAAGATGTCGATGATAGAAAATAGGCAATAAAAGTACGAAACCCTACCACAAAAAAAAATTATATAAATGACATGAACCAAAACCAATCTTCCTACAACTATTGCTTCAATCTATTTGCAGTAAACGAAATTTGAAAATTTGGGGAGTGCTTGGATTCTTGAACTCGAGACAAGGTGTTAGGTGAGAGTGGGCTACGAGACTTTTTTTATTTGTTTTTAGACACCAAGGAATGATTTGACTAATCAAAAATCATTTTTGTGACTAATTATTTACTTTTTATTTTTACCCTTGACCAAATTAGTCATTTATAGTTGTGTTGCAAAAAATGAGTATCCAATTTAATCATCTTTAGTTGTTGTGACTAAAATTTTTAGTCATGCAGTCATTTATTTTCCAAATTCTACTAGTGAAAAAAGTGGGTCATTGGGCTAAGGACTACCCTGCTAAGTCGGTTCTACCCAAAGTCATTCCTAAAACCAAAATTTGGAAAGCTAAGGAGGCTAAGGGGTCTTCTGCTCCTCCAAAGCATGATGAGTCCGTTGCTGGAAAAGTCTTGGAGGATGTTGCTAATATTGAGGATCACTCTGCACCTCATCCTAAGGGGGGTGAGGATACTAAGAAGGTTGAGGTTGAGGATGTTGGTGATTCTAAGGATCTATATTTTGATCATGTTTTAGATATTTTTTCTCCCCTAAACACACCATTCTAGAGCCAATTGTTGCCTCCTCTCCTCCCCTGGATCGTGCGTTTGGGCTAGTAGGTGGAGAGGGAGTTTTAGTGGTTGTTGATATAGGGATTAAGGAAGAGGATGGATATATTTTGGTGAGAGAAAGGAAGAAGAATTCCTCCTCTTCCCCTAGCCCTCAACCCCACAAAGGTGTTACCACTAGAAGGCAAAAATCCGATTGTGGGTTTGAGCAGAGGGGTCATGGGAGACCCTCTTTGTAGAAGAGCAGGGAGCGGTACTATAAATAGGATATTGTGGAAGGGGTTCAAAAAACCCTCTTTGATTTGTACTCTAAGAGCACCCCCTCCTCGTGCAAATGAAGATAATTTCCTGGAATATCAGGTGGTTAAATAATGTGCACAAACAGGACCTCCTGAAGAATTTGATCTAGGACCATAAGCCAAACATTTTGTTGATTCAAGAAAAAAAAATGCAAGTTGAAAAGTAGGAAGCTTTAAAGAATTTATTTTTCAAATACTATGGCTTTCATGGGGTTAGTTGTGAGGGAGCCTTGGGTGGTCTCGCTAATTTTTGGAATGTCGGGTTGATTAAAGGTATCTCGGTTGCGGATGGTTTTAATCATGTGGAGATAAAGTTTGTCTTGCTCAAGGATTATTATTCTTGGGTTATTTCCAATGTTTATGCTCCCAATATGAAGAGAGCCAGGAAGAAACTTTGGGATGATCTTGGTTTCCTTCTAGACAACCCCTGGCTGGTAATGGGAGACTTCAATAGTCCCCTTTGTGATGATGAGAAAGTGGGTGGCTCTCAGGCCAATCCTGGTAGTCGTCTAGATTTGAGAATATTCTTAGATGATAACACTCTTATTGATGTGAAGATGATGGGGGCCAAGTTTACCTAGTCCAATAGGCATGTTGGAGCTTATAACATCAAATTTAGGTTGGACAGAGCCCTTATGTTGGCCTCATGATTTATGGACTTTGCATGCTCTCTCTCGACGATCACGAGATGTGGATCGAACCATTTCCCTATCTCTTTTGTGGCTGATAGGATTGGAGGAAAGAAAGACTTTCCTTTTTGTTTTGAAGCTATATGGTTGAGGGAGCCCAGGTTTAAGGATTGCATCAAGAGTTGGTGACAAGTGAATATTGATAGCAGAGCAATGTTTAGAGTAGCTAAGAAGCTAGCTCTTGTGAAGAGAAATCTCAAAAAATGGAATAGAGTTATTTGGGCATATTTTTTACTCTAAGAATTCTATTATCCAATGGTTGGATAGTGTTTAGGAAGAGATTCAGTCAAAGGGTCTATCAAAAGTGATTCAGCTACAAGAGGACTATCTTCTTACACAGCTTCATGAAATTGTGGAAAAAGAGGAAGATTTTTGGAGACAGAGATCTCATGCTATTTGGCTTAAATATGGGGATCATAACTCCAAGTTCTTTCATTTAATTTCCCTCAGGCATAAATTTTTCAACATAATTTCTTCGGTCATGGTTGATGGTTTGTTATTGGAAGAGGAGGAGATCATTAGGAGAGTTGTTGCAAATTTATTTGAGCACCTGCTTAGAGATGATTTAGTTTGGGACCATAGTTGTGTGGGCTTCGTTGGAAGTTATCCCACATTTGGTTTCAGAGAGCTAGAATAGGGAGCTTATTGTCATCCCATTTTCCTTGGAAATCAAGGATACGGTTTTCTCCTTTGAAGGGAACAAGGCCCCTGGGCCTAATGTTTTTCCTTTTTCTATTCTTTCATTTGTGCTGGGAGATTGTTGTGGAAGATGTAGTTAATGCCATTAAGGAGTTCTTTGGTTCTAGAAGATTACTTAGAGAACTCAATGCAACCTTCATTGTGTTGATCCCCAAGTTTGTTGATGCTAATTGCTTTCGAGATTATCTTCTGATCATTCTTTTTAACTCAATCTATAAGTTTTTTTGAAGGTGCTAGCAACTAGATTGCAAAGAATTCTCCCTAATATGATTTCTAAACATCAAAGTGGCTTTGTTAAGGGCATCAGATTCTAGATTCCACTATAACTGTCCATGAACTTGCTCATTCTCTCAATTCTAACAAGAAGTCAAGTTTTTCCTTGAAGTTGGATCTCCTTAAGGCCTATGATAGGGTCAACTGGAGGTTCTTGATTTTGGTCTTGGCTCACTTTGGCTTTTATCAGAAGTTTCTTCATCTTGTTAAGCAGCTCATCTCAACTCCTTTTGTTGTTCTAGTAAACGGTTCTCCTTCTCCTTTTTTTTGGAGCTCGTGTGGTTTGAGGCAGGGAGACCCTATCTCTCCACTGCTTTTCATCTTGATGGCAGAATCCCTTGGTAGAAGTATTCAGAAGGCTTTGTCTACTGGCTTATTAAGGGGTCTTTTCCCCTCTTCTAGAGGTGAGTCGGTTACTCATCAATAGTTTGTTGATGATACTATCTTGATGGGTGAATCTTCTATTCGTGAGTTCAGAACCATTAAGGGGTTCATTCAAGCTTATGAGAAGGCATCTGGCCAACATATTAATCTTCCTAAGAGTCAAATTTTCTTCCTTAACACCTTTGATGTTCTTCAATTTAAGCTTGCCAGGATTCTTTCCTGTAATAGAGGAGAGCTCCCATCAGCCCATTTGGGGTTACCTCTATGTTTTTCCAAGACTCCAGAGTCTTTCTGGCTGGGTCTATAGGACAAGTTCAGTAAGAATTTGGCGGGTTGGAAAGGGGCACTTCTCAACCAGGTGAGGAAGGTACAACTCATTTCCTCCACTTTTCAAAAACTTCCTTTGTATGCTATGAGTCTTTTTAGAATTCCAATTAAATATGAGGAGAAAATGGAATAGATCATAAGAATATTTTTGTGGTCAGGTGTTGAATCTAAAGCTAGAATTCCTCCTGTGGCTTGGGACTGTTAGAAACCAAGATCAGACATGCAAACCAAAAAACCTTCCACATAAGAGAAAAACAGAAAAAGCAAAGCTTATTGCAAAAAGATGTGCAAAATATTATTATTCAAGAATTTGTAATTACATGAGATGATTTGCTTTATAAAAGAAAAGTATGCATAACCCTAATCTTATATTGAGCAACAAGATAGCTCAACAATATAAGCATGAGAATAATTAACCTAGGAATTAAAATATTACCTAAGTAAAGTTATGCAAGTGTAATTAAATATTAATTACACTAACACCCCCCCATAAGTGCAACTTAGGGAGAAAAAAAAGCATGCACCTAAAACTAAGATGAATGCAAGAAAGCATGAATGGGTCCCAACAACAAGGCCTAATCAGGTACCCATGTACAAATGCAATAATGAGGTAGAGAAGGAAAACCCAGTGGACAAAACCCCCTACAATGAGATGACTACTGCAAAGAAGCACTGGAATAACACTATCCAGAGTAACATTGGAACCACAATTCGACAAGCAAGAAAAGATACTTATGTCTACAAGAAACCAAAGTGGAATCATAATAATGTGAAAACACACCCAATGCCATGGAACACTGGAAAACTCACAAACTAGAACAACCTTGGAATCTATGAAGCAATAGTAGATGAAATGATGACAGAATTTGGAAACTGTGTATCTCGATGCCAATTCCAAACTGAGACTAAAACTCTTCCATGGGAACAAGTACCATAAATACTTTGGAACATTAACCATAAAAACATGGCCCTCAAATTGAGAAGGATTTGAACCAATGCGGATCAATAACCGTAAACTCTCAATCTAAAGTGTGAACCAATGTGAATCTGATATGTGTCAAGCTACTTAGACAAGATGTGGCCAAAAGAAACTAGGAAACTAGATATAACCCATGTGAGCTGTCAACAAATCAAGAAGAAGATGGAAATCAAAGTGCGTGCACACTCTAATCAGATTATTATGCAAGAAACCCCCCTGATGAAACTTTATCTTAGTTCATTTATTACAATAACCCAATAATTGTAAAAGGAGAGAATGAAAACATTCATAAACAAAAAATAAAAATAGATGTTAGATCTGTGTAGAGAACTGAACCAGCTTTCCAACGCCGCAAGAATGGCGAAAAACGGATCACCAAGTCAAAAGATATGCCCTCTGAAGCAAAATCTGAACATCTTACTTCAACCAACAATAAATCCCATCAAACAGAAAAATCTCTGAAAAGAAACTACACCATCAGAAAATTGGGCTCTCCATCTTTCCGGTGATATCTCGTTTCAAAAAATTCGCCTTCGGGATCAAAAGTTATGATAAAATGAAAAAAAGGGCTATCTGGGGGAAACTTAGGGTATAGGCAGGCTAAATAGGTGCAATTTTTAAGCTCCTTGCAGCTAGCCCCTAGTCTGCCATATGACTAGGGGTCGAACATTTTCAAAAAAGAAACCCTCCATTGGGTGGGTGGCGGGCGGGCTAGGCGGTGGTGGCTAAAGGTAGCAGCGCCGCTCCCAAACCAGAGCCCCTGGACACCCATAGAACCTCACACTAAGTAAGAGGGGCGGCGGTGTTTGAGAACGCCAGCATGAGGTAGCAGCAGTGGCTGGGAAAAACAATAGCCGGTAGGGAAAAAAATAGTGGAGGAGAAAGGCAGGGGTGAGTGGGAGAATATTCCAGTGGGCAAGTGGTGTAGGGAATGTCGACAGAGAAAAAATGGCCACCGGAAGAGATGTGTGCGAAGGGAGTACAGGCCAAAGCTTGGTACGATGGTACCAGGCACTAAATTGCCAGATTTTAAAAAAATCAAACCCTCCAAAAATTCCACCATATCAATTTGAATATGCCCAAAAAAATTTAAAAAATAAAATTGCCCAATGAAATAATATAAAGTCGATGGGAAAAATATAGCAGAATATATAAATATTTTTTTATTATGCAAGTCGTACCCTGTACCTAGCAGGCCATACGGCCTGCTGGGTAAAAAAAAAATTTCCTCACAAACAGCCGACGCCGAATGTAGTTGAGTTATATGTCAATTTTTTTCTCTCAAATGCTCTGGATCTAATGGCGAGGTCTGATCTGCCTAAAAACGCACTAGAAGCTTCGCAACCCCCAGATTTAGCAAATCTTCAAACCCTCATAACTTTGGCATAAAATGTCAGATTCAGACGAAACAAAAGTCGATCTTGACTTTTTCGACAACCCTAAACTCAAATATGAGCTCAAATTTCCTCCAACATGCACCAAAAGTAACCATGCAAGAGCACCCAAATAGAGAGACAATCTCAAGGTATAAAACCCTCAAGGAATCTTGAAGGAACTCTGCAATGATTTTCTCAAAAATATGAGAAGGGGCTGCAAATCAAGGCTCTGATACCATGTTATAAACCAAGATCAGACAAGCAAACTAAAAAACCCTTCCACATAAGAGAAAAACAAAAAAATCAAAGCTTATTGCAAAAAGATGTGCAAAATATTATTATTCAGGAATTCATAATTACATGAGATGATTTGCTTTATAAAAGAAAAGTATGCATAACCCTAATCTTATCTTGAGCAACAAGATAGCTCAACAAGATAAGGATGAGAATAATTAACCTAGGAATTAAAATATTACCTAAGTAAAGTTAAGCAAGTGTAATTAAATATTAATTACACTAATAGGGACTTGGTTTGCAAGCCTAAGAAATAGGGTGGCCTGGGTATTAGAAACTTAAAAGTTTTTAATAAGGCATTATTGTCAAAAAAAATTTGGAGGCTCCTGAGTGGTGAAGTTGGTTGGGCTTCTCTGGCTAGAAACAAATATTTATATGGCTATGGGAGAACTTGGAATTTGTTGACTTCTGATGATATCCCTTTTGGTTCTTGTTTTCGGGGAAATATCATTCCTTGCAAGGGCTTGATTGTTAATGGTGTTAGGTGGTTGTTGGGTGATGGTAACACAACTCTCTTTTGGGAGGATGCTTGGTGTGATTTTTGACCTCTGATTAATTTCCCCTGGGATCCCCCCATTGTTCCTTTATGCAAGCAACTCTTTGGGACTAGGGTGGCTGATTATTTTTAGAACGGGGAGTGGAAGAATTTCCAAGATTGGGACCTATCTTTGAAGGTTTTAAAGGATTTCCTATGTGATGTTTGTGTTCCTACCTATCCTAGACCGGATAGGGTGGTTTGGCCCCCTTATGCTAATGGTAATTTTTTGGTGGCCTCTACCTTTGTTAATTTGTTGGAGAAGCCTGATTCTTTTCCTTTATGGGGGAAGTTATGGAACGAGATGCTAATCCCTAAGGTGAATGTTTTCTTCTAGCTGCTCATGCAAGGTAAAGTATTAATGCAACATAATCTCTATAAAAGAGGATTTGCAATTCTGAATAGGTGTGTCCTCTATGAGGCTGATGTTGAGAGTTCCTTCCATATCTTCCTTGGATGTGATTTTTCATCTCTTCTCTAGAGTAAGTTTCTTGGGCTTTGGAATTTGGCCTGGGTCTTCCTGGATTCTCTCTATAACTTTTTTGAACAATGGAAGTATCCTTCCACTTCCTCCACTCTTCAGTGGCTTTGGGATCTTATGGCCCCTCATATTGCTTGGGGTATCTGGAAAAAATGTAACAATAGAATTTTATGTGATTCTAAACTCAAGATTGGTAGTCTTTTCATCAAGATTCGTCAGGGGATTTTAGAGAATTTCTCTTATTGGGTCTAAGTCTCCTCAGTGTGCCCCTCCTACTTGCTTGACTAGGTATGATTTCTTGGTGATTTCTAATTATAAGATCCCCTCGGTTCCTTTTGAGGTTCCTAAGTCTAGCCTAAACACTAGGTTGAATACTAAGTGGAGGCCACCACCTTTAGGGTGGGTTAAAGTTAATTTTGATGGGGAAACAAGGGTAACCTTGGTCCTACAGGTTGTGGGGGTTTGTTGAGGAATGAGGATGGCAGGCTCTTAGGCACAGTGATACTCTTGTTGGGAAATCAGACAAATCACTGTGTTGCGGCGAAGGCTGCATTTATAAGTATTAAGTATGCAGTGGAAAAGGGCTATTCTAAACTATGAGTGGAAGGGGATTCATTAACATCATTAATTACCTCCATGGCACCCATAAGCCTAGCTGGAATGTTGATCAATTAATAAAGGATGCCATAATTATGTTGAGATCTTGTGAAGAGACCCATGTTACCCACATATTTCAAGAAGGTAATTCATTGGCATATTTCTTCACCAATGAAGCTATCAGGCTTAATGAGTATCGAGTGTGGGAGGAAGGCTCTCTCCTTTCTAAGGTAGCTAGGATCTTAATGAGAAAAGATGGTTTTGGCTGATTTTATGCGGTGGTGTTATTTAACCATTAGTACCATCTCTCGACTCACACGCTTTGTGGTATCATTCAGCTTGTTGGCTATCAGTTGAATTCTAATTTCCAGGGTTTTCTGCTTTTGGTTATTATGAAAATAGGAGGCGACAAAAGTAGAATTGAGCCTCATTCTTCTGCAGGCCTGAGAAAGAAGAAGAAAATTTGGAGGATTCTTCAACATGGGAATTTTATGCCGTTCTTGGAAAGATTGCATGGTCACAATCCAAATGCTTCGGCGAAGTTGTTTTCTTGTTGGCACAACCGCAAAATTCAGATGAAGGGCTTGGTTGTTGATATTAATGAGGAGCTCATTGCTACTATGACTGGCTTGCCTATGGCTGGCCATAAATTCTTCAAAGATAAGAAGAGCAACAATGAGGCTGTGGCTCAATTTTTCAAAGATGATGAAAGAAAAAATCTCATCAAAATGGGGGCTTGGGGCTATGAGTGAAAGTCTCTAAAGAAGATATGGGTGAACATTATAGAAGTTATAATGTAGTATGTGACTCTGGAAGGTAGGTTTACCATAATCCTTGGCCATCATTTTACTCTTTTAAACCATTTTAGGCATGGGTTATTTGTTTCCTTTCCATTTTTCCTCTTATCTTCCATGGAGGTCTTTGTGTATGCACACTTAAAAAATAGGAGGGCATTGGTCCTACATGAGGACCTTGTTTTGTTAATTATGGAGGACATAAAATCCCTTATCCCCGCCTCTTCAATTAAGGGTAAGGAGAAGATTGTTAGTGAGCTTTCTGGCTCTTCTGGTTCAGACACCATCATAGTTGAGGATGAGGAGTGGAATGAAGATGGTGAGGAAGCGAGCCCGTCCCCTGTAGCTACATCCTCAAAAAAGAGGAAGAAGGGTATTTCTAAAGGTAAACAGGCAGCTAAGCATCTTATTCTACAAGAGTCAGAGTCCCAATCTAATGGTGAGGATATAGAAGTGGTCTTTGGGGATTCCATGCCCATGGACGATGCTTTGGATATTGGTCAAGGTGATAATGAGGTTGGGGATGAGGAGGAGGGGTTTCAAGAGAATGTGTTGACAACAGAGGCCAAGGATAAGCCCGGGAGGGTTTCTAAGCACATTGCCATGAAAAAATAGGTCTCGAAGGATACAATCAAGGTCACCATAAAGCTCTACAAGGAGAAGGATCTGGAAGAGAAGATGGTGGAAATTGATGATTCCTTGGTTCGTAACTCTCCTAATGTGGAAATTGAGGGTGAGAAAAACATTCAGGAGGAGGAGGATGTAGGGTAGAAGCATGTGAAGTTGGAGCCTCTAAAATTTAACCCCCTATCGGAAGACTTATCCTATCTTAATGATGATTCCACCTTTTTATTTGAGTCTCTTGACATGGAAAAGGCATGGGCTATTGGTACTTTCAAATTAGCAAAATGGACTCTCCAAGAGTTTAACAATGTCAACATAAAAATTAGGGGTTTGAAGGAGAATTTACAGAATGTTTTGAAGGGCTCGGCCTTAGATATTTTGATTGAAATAATTTTTGATCTTAAGGGTTCATTCACTGACTTCAAGTCCCTTTGTGAGTAGCGATTGGCTGGGTTAGAAACCAAGGTATTGGATACTAATGTGGATACTAAGAAGCTTCTATAGGCTTGTCACATTTTAGTAAAGAATAGTGATCCAGGTGGATCTCGAGAACCTAAAAACTGAATTGTTCTAGATGCACTTGAAGTAGGCACCATGTCAAAGTGCTCGAGAAACTGGACTCAACGTAACTTGAATAGGAAAGAAAGGATTTCATACATTCGAGTTATGGACAGTCAAAGTTTGGTCAAACTAGGTGCAGGGGCCCGTCAGAAGGTGAAAAAATTCCTACTTTGCTCACCATAAGATAAATCATTAAAAAATTGATGATAGGTGACAAATTGTAAAATAAATGATTAATGCTTCAAATGGGTTGGAAGAAAACTCATGTGTTATTCATTTAAAATTGACAAAAATGATTAATACTTGAAATGAGTGTGGGAAGCTCATGTATTATTCATTTAAATTGGAAAAAATGATTAATACTTGAAGTGAGTGGAATTATCACGTATTATTTATTTAATTTTTAAAAAGGGAAATTAGTTTTGTGTGAGAATCCACCTCACAACTATTTTCTTGTTCTCAAGAAGGAGTTGAGAGATTCATGGGATTTTCTCTCATCTTATCCCTTGAGTTGTTGTAAACCCTCTTTTTGTGGAGCTATCCTCTCCATAGGTTGTGGATTTAAGAGAATTACAAATATCCTTTTAATGGTTATTATGTGGGATTAGAATTAAATAAAAACAAAACCCCAAACAAACAAAACTTATAATAGCCTGAATGAAATATTTTCAAGGGCTTAAATAATATTTTAAAATATGTAAATAACCTTAAGTGTTTATTAGTTGAATATTAAATGAAACAAAAACAACCCATTAACAAAAAGCTCAAGAATGTATAGGGTAAGGGCTTAAACAATTTTAAATATTTTATTTAGTGGGATTGTTAATTGTTTTTATTAAAAATGGGGGATTGGTTTTGATTTTTCCATAAAGAGAGAAAATTACAAATTTGGTGGTTTTGGCCCAAATGGGAAAACTTCAAGTATAAAATGGAAGGCTATGAGGAATTCCATTATCAAATTCTTGGGATTGAATTCCCAAGCATCCAAGAGGCATGGGATTTTTGGCAAGAAGGCTTGGGAGGAGATTTGTAGGCTTAGTTCGAGGCTCGAAGCTTTGTATGAGTTTTGAGAGAACTATGTAAAAGCTTGCATTGTAAGGAATTTTCCTTCTTCATGTCTAGAGTAAGGTCATTAGTGTGAGATGCCTTCTTGAATCCTTGTTTAAGGAGAAGGTAGTTCTTTATGTAAACACTTGTGAGAAGGTCCCAACATCTTGCATAAGAAGGAATAGAACGATTCGTGTTCAAACAGATCCAGAGATGTAGCCAAAGTCCGGTGAACTTCGTTATCAATCTCTCTTGCTAAATGGTTTTATTACCTTCTATGATTTTCATGTGTTCTACATGTTCATTGGTTTTACTAATTCACTTACAATCACATCAGTAAAAGGTCTCCTTATAAATCTAATTCAAGGTGTAATTAGAAAATTCTAAGAATTGATTTCAGATCAAGAGTGGTATCAAAGCCCAATTTGGTTAGTTTTGTAGAAGTTATTGTTAGTCAGCTTGCTAGTTTAATCAGTTTGTTGGTTTGACAGTTTGTTGGTTTTCAGTGTCAGTGTGCAAGTTGACAGGTGGACATTTGGAGTTCTAAAGCAGAAATGGCACCAGAGAAAGGAGAATCATCTAGGGTGGCATTGTCTTTATCTTCATCCATGGTGGATGATATCTTTTCCATGAAGAGAATGGTTAAAGAACTCTATCGAGAGCACTAGGACAAGGCTAACAGGCTTCGGGATCTAGAGGAAGCCAACTAATGCATTTAGTTTGAGAATGTTGAGCTTAGAGGTTTGCTTGAAGAGGAAAACAAGGAGAATCTGGAGCTACATGTGAAGTTGCAGAAGCTCATCGAAGAGCAGCACAGGAGGAGTCCTCCTGCATCAGAGAATGTTGGCATATGTGCCTTTTGCCCGTATTCAGAGGATACTTCCTCATACTCTCCATTCACTCCATATGACAGATTGGATGTGTCATCTACAGCAAATTCCACTACATAGAGTCCAAAGTTAGGATTTACTTGTGGTCATGGGAAGTGGGCCAATTATGGCTCAAGTTAGCAAAATGCTGGTCAGTGTGCTTTTTGATGACATGTGGAGTACCTGAAACTTTTCAATGTTTCTAATAGCCAAAGTGGTTACCTGGAAGAGTCTTATGCATCAGATCAGGAGGTGGCAAATGATCATAACTCTATTTTTGAAGGCTTTGAAAGGCACACCAAGGGCATTGGCAAGAAATTGTTGACCAAGATGGGTTACAACGGTAAAGGCCTTAGGATCAGAAAATAAGGCATGATCAATCCTATAGAGGTTAAGCAAAGACCTCGTGATCAAGGATTAGGATATGGAGGGACTGGTGAATCCTCCAAATCCTTTAAAAAGGCATATCCTCAGGCACACATTGTTGGCCTCCTACAATGATTTAACAGCTAGGCCTTTACAATCATGATTCAGAGATTGGAAATCTAACCTGAATAGTTATTTCAATTATCATGAAGGTACATTTAACTTGTCAACCCAGGGACATGAACTTGAAATGGGTCAGCATAGTATGTGCACTAGGAACCCAAAGTAGCCATTTTCATTCTATAGCTAAGAAAGACACAATGTTGAAAGTAAAGTGCTTAGAAAGGAATAACATAAATTCCAATCATCAATCAATAACTACATTAAGCTGAAATGCATGGAAAAAATGAAAATATGAACAAATAAATAGGAAACTACTATGTTTGCTTTGGCTGTAGGAATAGTCACAGAGTGGAATTCTAGTGGCTGCAGGAACAGTCAGTGCTAGATTCTTTACTAGTTATTGAACAAAAAGTAATACTAAAGTAATACTAAACTAATGGATAGATTACTCAACAAGTGGGCCCCCTTGGATAAGTATCCTCTAAATTAATGGAAACTGAAATGCTCAAACTTAGAACTTCATTTTATTCACTAGAATCACAAGTACAAAAGAGTAGCATAATTGTATTGCTTAAAACTTAAGAGTGCAAGTACAATATCAGATCGTGCAACCTTGTGAGGAGCATCTGATCCTTATTTATACTACCAACTAAACAAGGCAGTCAACTCCATGAACTGGGAGGACACCACTTTAGGGAAAGTAGAGAAAGTGGGGCGGCGATTACGCATGCATGGAATCTGGTCATACATGCATGTCCAACTACAAATTTAGCATTACAGTAACGCCCCTAGTTGCTCAATAGCAATAAAGACCATTATAAGGTGGCTACATTCAGTTTGCATGGGGAATCTCATGTCGTCGACCTCGTTTGACCTTTGAATGATTCCCTCATTAGATATTATGGTGCATGCCCAGCTGGTGATGTTTTTCTCAATTTAGTATCCTCAAATCATATCTGCATGGCAATGTTAGTATGCACAATAATTGCATATCTGTAACCACCTTAAAGAACATTCATTAAAACCACATGCAAGATTAATATAAATAGTCCATATAACATGCCAATATCATTAAAGATTCGTAGAAATAGGATTAGGCCCAATGTCTATAGTTTGAGGAAATATCATAAAAGTATCAATACTTAACATCAAATTCCATGATAACTTCAACAAATAAGTCATAAATTCTACACAAAATTAGACCATAAACTAGACTTATCACACACTTCAGACTACGGTAGTGGAAGTGAAGTCGATTCTTCTCCAAAGAAGAAAGTGAAATGGTAGGACAAAGCCCGGAACTACTGCACCCATTGTAGGATAAGTGGGCATTGGATCGAGAAGTGTTGGAAGTTGCATCCATAACTTTGACGCCCACCTAGGCCCATTGAGGGACCTAACCAATAGAAGGTTGTTGAGGAAGAGGTGAAGGCGGTACCTGAAGCCACTATCCCTGAGGCGGAGGTGAAGGCAGCCCCTGAGGCTACGATCCCTGAGGCAGAGGAACCTCAACTGACAAAGAAGCAACCGGAAAAGGAAAGTGATTTTGACCAACTTCGTAAGAGTTGGGAAAACCTGTCATCTAAATAGTTGTATCAAATTTGTTTGTTATTAGCTCATTAATAAAAATCACATTATGATTATGAGCTAGGTGATACAAGTAGACAGGTTATTTTTAGTAAAATCATTATGCTATTTGCATGAAGTTGTATTTTCTTGGAATTGAGATTTTGAAAGGTTGTTTAAGCCTTATCTCATGTAATTAGAAAAGAAAATGCTTGAAGAATTCTTTTTGCAGAATAGCATATTTTTGAAACTGAAGAGTGCTTGGTTGATGACAATTCTTGAGGCGAGATGTCCATTGTTCTTGTTTAAGGAAAAAAAGCACTTAATGAAATTCAATGAAAGGTGGATAGATCTGGATGATGGGACTTGGAGTTGCAGAGAATGACCAAAAGTTGAATATATGTTCTCAACTTGAAGACTCAGCCCTTGAAGGCCTTTTTCTATGGCCTTGTTGCTAAAACAAATAGAGACAGAGTTGAACGGTGAAGCCTTTAATTAGCCATTCCGAAGAATAAAGGTGAACGAATGTATCAGGTTGAGGCACAATTTACCATTGCTTGAGTAGTTTGTAAGAAAGGAGGATCATCAGAGTCATGCCAGATTCTTCTTGGTGTTGATGCAAAATGAGAGCCACCACCGTGAGAAGCGTCAAGAGATAGGTTAATCATGCTCAGTATTCTTCTTACTTTTGGTATGTAAAGTTTCATTTTGGACTGCATCTTAAAGAGTTTTGAAGTCCTAGTGTTGCCAAAATGTAAAACCCCTAGAGGCAGATGTGGAAATAGGCAAGCTCATGTTGACGATGCATTGTTGAAGTGTAAGACCCTAGCAAGCAAATGTGGCAATGTATACTTCCTGGTGTTGTCAAAAAGTAAGACCCTTAGAGGGCAGATGTGATAGTATCCAGATGAGACAAGATCAAAGCCAAGTTGTCAAAGGTGAAGTCAGCAATAGTACTACAGTGGGGCTTCAAAGGTGGCAAAAAAGTTGGTCTGAGGTGCGTGTCAAAGGAACAGTAAACTTTTGGAGACCAAAAGTTCTTTAGTGGGGAGGTCTGATCCAGGTGGATCTCGAGAACCTAAAAAATTGAACTATTCCAGATGCACTTGAAGTTGGCACCATGTCGAAGTGCTCAGGAAATTGGACTCAATGCAGCTTGAACGAGCAAAAAAGGAGTTCATACGTCCAAGTTATGGCTGGTCAAAGTTTGGTCAAACTAGTGCAGGGGCCCATCAAAAGGTGAAAATATTCCTACTTTGCTCACCATAAGATAAATTATTAGAAATTTGATGATAGGTGACAAAGTTTAAAATAAATGATTAATGCTTCAAATGGGTTGGAAGAAAACTCATGTGTTATTCATTTAAAATTGAAAAAAATGATTAATACTTGAAATGAGTGTGGGAAGCTCATGTATTATTCAGTTAAATTGGAAAAAATGATTAATACTTGAAGTGAGTGGAATTCTCACGTAATATTCATTTAATTTGTAAAAAGGGAAATTATTTTTGTGTGAGAATCCACCTCACAACTATTTTCTTCTTCTCAAGGAGGAGTTGAGAGATTCATGGGATTTTCTCTCATCTTATCCCTTGAGTTGTTGTAAACCCTCTTCTCGTGGAGTTATCCTCTCCATAGGTTATGGATTTAGGAGAATTACAAATAGCCTTTTAATGGTTATTACATGGGATTAGAATTAAATAAAAACAAAAACCCAAACAAACAAAACTTATAATAGCCTGAATGAAATATTTTCAAGGGCTTAAATAATATTTTAAAATATGTAAATAACCTTAAGTGGTTATTAGTTGAATATTAAATGAAACAAAAACAACCCATTAACAAAAAGCTCGAGAATGTATAGGATAAGGGCTTAAACAAATTTAAATGTTTTATTTAGTGGAATTGTTAATTATTTTTGTTAGAATTGGCTATGGCTGCCAAGATCTATGGACCAAATGGAAACCACAAAAGAGAGAGAATAGAATATGACAAGAATAAACTGTATTCAATGTCAATGATATGAGATGATTGTCATTTTACAATGAGAGACCCCTTGATTATATAACCAAGGTGAGATGCAAGATGTCATAGGATTATGACAAGTGTCTTAATCATATGACATGAGACAACTAATCACACTTACCTAGGTTCACATGTAGTAGTTGTCAAAGGATAAGATAACAACTAATGACAACTAACATCTTCTAGAAAGATTCCTTCCTATGACCTAAGTAAACTTAACTAAGATGTAAATAAGTCCCCTAGTAATGAATTAACTAGGTATAAGACTTTATTTACACCAACACCCCCCCTTAAGTGCAACTTAGGGAGTAGCAGATTATTATGAAAGTGACACAAAGATGCAAAGATGGGTCTCAGCTATTAGGCCATGTTAGGTACCCATGTACATATGCAATGCAAATGAAATGCAGTCTCTCACAAACAGAGAAAGGGAGAAAACCCAGTGGGACAAAACTCCTCCCCAAAAGAGAGATGAAATACAAAACATAAATGCTCTCAATGAAGAATGAGAAGGTAAAAACCCCATGTGAGGAAAAAGACCCCCCCATAAGAAAGAAGTAGAAGAGAGACAAGGCTGCCCCCCTCAATGTTGAGTCTCCTGCAATGATGGTAGAAGCTCAACATTGAATGTTGAAGATGATCCAATCTCGTCGAACAGCGTTCCTCCCCTTAGGAAGAAACAAAACCATGGATGTATGCAGGATGTCAGGAATATGGATGATGTATGATGATGTCTCTGAAGCATGATCAAGTGTCTCCATGTCGATGTCGAAAGCTGACACACTCCAAACAGGCGTTTTAGGCCACACTGCTGAAGAGGACAATTCAACATCTAGTAGAGAAGAATGTAGAACATGATCCAAAGACAAGGATATCCCCTTTGAAGACAAAGAAGCCTCCTCAAAATGTTGTCCAAAAATATCCACACTCATGCCAATCTGTGAAGAATGATCATGTAGAGAATGAATAAGAGGGTCAAGGTGTTCCCTCACAACAACTAAAGAAGGTGCATCTTCATCAAAGAGAAGATGAATGCTATCAATGGTGTCCTCCAAATCTACAAGATGAGACTCCACAAACAAGTCAGAAATACCTGTTAAGAAGCCATCCAAAGTAGCCATATCTGGAAGACTATGTATGTCCTGCTGCATTGAATCACAAGTAGCCAAAACTGTTGAATCACAAGTGTCCTCAGGTACAACAGTAGATGGAGGAGATGAAATGCATGGCTCAAGTACTAGATCGGATGTGAGTATGCCCAAGTTTAAAAAGCCAAATGTCTCCTCTGAATCATAGTTGTGATTAACAGTCATAGGAACAATGTCATCATCAAAAGCAAACTATGCAAAGGTATACAACCGAGATGAATGATCAACCACCCCAATAGCAATGATCTCTCGAGTCTCCAAGTCTCGAATGATGACAGAATCAAGAGTGAACTCCACAGTTCTCCCATCTCCACCATGTGTAATTTGATAAATGGAAAGAAGATTGTTCGTCAAATGAGGAACACACAAGACATCCTAAAAAATGTTCTCCCCAATGCTAATAGATCCCTTCCCTATTACACTCATGTATGTATTGTTTCCCATCAAGACAAGAGACATAGTACAAGGCTAAAATGAAGAGAAGATGGTTTGTGAAGATGCAATATGATGTGATGCTCCTGAATCTAGAAGCCATCTCCATGATCTTGGACCTGAAAGAGCACAAAGAACTTGACCTTTATATCTTGATGTAGATGCTTAACCTTTTTCCTTTTTAGACTATTTTGAAGTAGAAGGAGAAGAAGATTCAGACATTCTAGAAGGAAAATCAATGTGATTCTTTTTTAGAAGATTTTTCAACTCATCAATATCCTTCTTATAACAATAATGTTCTTCATGTCCATCCTTCTTGCAATATGCACAAAAAGGTCTCTCCTTTGATTTTTCTCCTTTTGATGATGACGATTCTAATTCTTTATGTGGCTTGTTCTTTTTCTTCTTTTGCTTCTTATCAAGATTCCCTGATTCTTTCTGTACCTTAGACTCATTTTCGACCAATACTTGTGGCTTGGAAGACTTGATTAGACCCATGTTTATTAACTTAGCTTCCTCTTGAATTAGGAGATTTGCAAAGTCATCAAACTTGGGATCAACATATGATGCTCCCATAGAAATTTGATGGGTGTGAAAGCCATAAAAAAATACTGAATACTCAGGACCAAGCTTGGATAACACATTCAAAATCAATTGTAAATCCTCTTTTTCAATACTACATTCTTTCAACTGTGTTCTTAGTTGCTTGATTTTGGATATGTAGTCTTAGATGTGGTCAAAACATTTAGGATCAAGATTCATCAAATCATTATCAATCTGATATCCCCTAATCTTATTTGTTTTACCATATAATTTTTCAAAAGTCTCCCATGCTTCTTTAGGTGTATTACATGATTCAATATGAAATTGTAAATCAAATGAGACTAATGAACATATGCATCCAAGTGTTTTCTCACGATCAATCTCCCACCTTGCCAATTATTTAGCATCAGTAGGTTTTTGAATTGTGTCCTTTAGATGACCTATTAGACCTTTCATCATGAGATTTTTCCATACTAATTTCCTCAATGTAGCATAATTATGTGGATTTAGGGGTTCAATTTGAGATTTCCCCAATATAAGAACACAAATCAAGCAAAAGAATGCAACCAACCACTGCAAGATTACCCCCCCAAATCATTCAATCAAGAAACCCCCCCAAGCAATATCTGATTTGGCCGCTTGCCAAAAACAGCGAAGTGGTCTTTGATCTTGGTACATGCAAATGCCAAAATAGGCGACAAAATCAAGTACAATTTTTTGGCATACAATGAGATCAATCTGATCATACCATTGAAAATTACATGAAAAATCATAGACTTTCAAAAAAAATTGCACACTAAAATGTTACCGTAGGAGCAAGATATGAGCTCTCGAAGTTCCCAAAATGAGGACAAAGCAGCAACACCTATGAGAATCTGCAATTTCTGGAAAAACAAGACACCAAAACCAAATTCTGATTGCACCATTGCGAAGAGTGCGAAAAAATAGCCCAAATAAAAAAAAAATTGCTCGAAAAAAGGAGCCAAAATGACCGAGTTATGGGGCTTCAAAGTTCGCCTTCAAAAATTAAATTGCAAACCATGAGGGGGCAACTTTTTTTTGAAAATGCTGACGTCAGCAACACTGTGTTAAATTTGACGGTTTCCTGCCTGTCAAAAGAAAATGTGCCCTTTGCCGGAATATTCTCAAATGCTGTCGGTATATGCTTCTGACCGACGGTGGACGGAATATACCAAGTACCAAAATCTTCAGGATGCTACGAAATATTCTTTAGAAAATTGCCGCCAATTTTTTGAATGCCACTGGTTGATAATGAACGCCGATTTGTTTTTAACTGCCCGCCAGTTTATTGATTTGCAGGCAGATGTAAGAGTGGGGGCCGCCGGTTGATGATCTCTAGCCAGCGAGTATTGAGGGGACAGGGGCCTACGTAGCCCACTGGCGTGTGGCCACGTGGCCTGCTATGTTGGTCTCGTAGGTACCCTATACCTGCACGGGTATGTCTACAATTTGCAGACTAATAAACTCTGCGATTTTTTATTTTTTTTTCTATTTTTTTTTATTTTTAATAAATCAAAACTTTACAAAAAAATATTTGATCGGTACACAAAAAGACTTTTTCATAAAAAAAAATTCAAAAATTTTCCAACGGAATATAATTTTTTATTTCTAAAAAAATCGTACCGACGTATTTATTGCGACCTGGGGGTCGTACGGCTCTTCGAGCAAAAAAATATTGCCTCACCGGACAACTGCTCCAAATTGGACGAATTGAAAGTCGCTCATAGGGTTTTTGGCCCTTTTGGACGCAATGGCAGGGTCGGATTTGACCCAAAATGCTCCAAAATTGCAGCTACCTTCTGGATCTGGCAACCACACTTCAGCTTCAAACCCTCTTAGATTTGGCCTCGTATGTCCGATCTGGACGAAACAAAAGGAAAAATTGACTTTCTCGAACCTTCCGGACACAATGGTGATCTTAGATTTGCACCAACAAGCTCTGATTTGAACTTGCAATAAAGAGCCAAAAATGGAACCTCCCCAAATCTGAGATCTCTCTTCAGAAAAAGACTCTCCAATGGCACCCAACCTGCTCTGATACCATGTTAGAATTGGCTATGGCTGCCAAGATCTATGGACCAAATGGAAAGCACAAAAGAAAGAGAATAGAATATGACAAGAATAAACTGTATTCAATGTCAATGATATGAGATGATTGTCATTTACAATGAGAGACCCCTTGATTATATAACCAAGGTGAGATACAAGATGTCATAGGATTATGACAAGTATCTTAATCATATGACATGAGACAACTAATCACACTTACCTAGGTTCACATGTAGTAGTTGTCAAAGGATAAGATAACAACTAATGACAACTAACATCTTCTAGAAAGATTCCTTCCTATGACCTAAGTAAACTTAACTAAGATGTAAATAAGTCCCCTAGTAATGAATTAACTAGGTATAAGACTTTATTTACACCAACAGTTTTTATTAAAAATGGGGGATTGGTTTTGATTTTTCCAAAAAGAGAGAAAATTGTAGATTTGGTGGTTTTGGCCCAAATGGGCAAACTTCAAGCATAAAAGGGAAGGCTAGGAGGCATCCCATCATCAATTCTTGGGATTGAACTCCCAAGTATCGAAGAGGCATGGGATTTTTGGAAAAAAAGGCTTGGGAGGAGAGTTGTAGGCTTAGTTCGAGGCTCGAAGCTTTGTATGAGTTTTAAGAGAACTATGTAAAAGTTTTCATTGTAAGGAATTTTCCTTCTTGATGTCTAGAGTAGGGTCATTAGTGCAAGATTCCTTCTTGAATCCTTGTTTAAGGAGAAGGTAGTTCTTTGTGTAAACACTTGTGAGAAGGTCCCAACATCTTGCATAAGAAGGAATAGAACGATTCGTGTTCAAACAGATCCAGAGACGTAGCCAAATTCTAGTGAACTCTATTATCAATCTCTCTCTCTCTCTTGCTAAATGGTTTTATTAGCTTCTATGATTTTCATGTGTTCTATATGTTCTTTGGTTTTACTAATTCACTTGCAATCACGTCAGTAAAAGGTCTTGTTATAAATTCGATTCAAGGTGTAATTAGAAAATTCTTAGCACTGATTTTAGATCAAATAGTGCAGATTCTTTGGAGGTCCTATTTTGTAAGATTAGTGAGCTTAGAGAGGACCAGTTATATTTTTCTGAGTTAATGGAGAAGGAACAATTGACCGAAGGTAAAGGTAAAAAAGGTGCGAAGGATGATGGTAAAGGCCCTATTGTTAAAGGGTTGGCTAACTGGAAGAAATCCTTTGAAGCTAAGAAAAAAATTGTTGGACATGATTGGGTTGCATAGGAATCAACAGCTTGAGGTAGAAAACACCTTAAGTATTATGAAGTAGTGTCCTATTTTCTTTTTCTTTTTTGCTTTTCTGTTGTTGGGTCTCGGTTTCTTTCCTGTTGTTTTGCTATTTTTGTGTTGTTGGTTGTTGCTGGTAGTTTAGGGTTTTACCCTTCGAGCAACATTTTGTATCTCCTGGTGTTTTGAGTTTTGGGCTGCTGCTAGTGTCTTAGTTTAGTATCTATTGAGCAACTTTTTGTTTTGAAAGTTGTACAGGGTTTTGGGTCCCTTTAAAACCTATTTTTCCCATATAATCAAAACTTCTAGGCTTCCAATTCTATAACTCAATTTATGAACTATGTTACATATAAAAAATCTAAGAGCTACAAAAGTAGTTTCATGTGCCACACCACCAAATATTTTTTTATATTGAAACAAAAAAGTTCCTTCCATAGAAGTTCAAAGCATATTTTAGAAAAACCTGAAGTTAAAAATCCAAAATACCCATGATACATTAAAATAGAAAAATTCCTTCCACAACACTTGGAAACACATTTTTAAAAAGAATATAAAGACAAAACTCCATCCACAGTTTGGAAAAAGTTGCTACCTACTGTGAAACCTTGGCCAAATCCATTAAAAACATTACATCTCAAGCCAACTCACTATTTGTGTATGAATAGACATTATGATACATTTGCTCAATAAAAAGCCATCTTTTGAAGCCATGTTATCACATTGGATTTGGTTAACTATTTATTTGACTGCAAACTATTTTCAATCAGTTTGCTACCTGCACAAATCTAGTTATCACCTCTAATTCATCCAATTTCTTTATGAAAGACAAAGCAATTGGATTGAATGTAAGTCAAAGGGGTTGGATGGTCATTGCAATTACAATCCAAAAATGTATTTTCTTGATGTTTAAATTTTCAAAAGTGTAGATGTTGTTTGAAGGAATTAAAATTGATATGCTCTTAATAATGGGAGCAGGCTTCTATTATCCAATGTTGTAGCAGCTATTGCAGGGATGATTGCTAGTAGAATCATGGGAATGGGTACATCAAACAAGGAAGATCGACAAGTATCAACATGACTATCTTTGGAGTAACAACACCATCTGCGAATTCTTATAAAGATGTTTTAGATGCAAAAAGCTATAAAATATTGGTATTTCATGCCACCAGAGTTGGTGGGAAATCCATGGAGGACCTGGTGATATGAGGTCTTTTACAAGTATTCTATATTTTATGTAAAAACTTGTAACCCTACATTTCCTTTTATACCTCTATCATCTATTTCTCAAAAGTCAGCATGATGCTTCAAATTATGTGTACATTAGTTTATTTAACCACCAAAGAAATATAATGGATAGGAGATACACGTCTTATTTGTGTATTACACTGTGATGAGTTGGAACTTCAAAATATGGGTGGAATTTTTAAACAAATTACTTTTGAGAAATTAGAAACAATTATAATGACATTCAATAAATATTTTTTTCTCTTATGGATGATATTTGTAGAGTATTTTAGACATTACCACCACTGAAGTTGTTGATTTCATTGTGGGAGGCATCATGACATGTAATGAACAGAGATTTGATACCATTCTTGAGCAGAAGATTCCTTTAGTATTAAGTGTAGGGGCCTTGGATATGGTTAACTTTGGACCTAAAGATACAATTCCATCTAATTTTTGTCACGAGAAGTTTCACATGCACAATGATCAAAATAAAAGAGAACTCTCCTTAATGCATTTTCTTCTTCCATCTTTTTATATGTTTCTTGTTCTCTTGCTTCCATATTTTTTGAAGTGCTCTTGCAAAAACATATAACATGCAGTGTTGCTTCACTTTCAATGTGATAGCAAAGCAACTCGTATTTTTCAATTATTTTAGCCCCTTTGTTTTATCCTGCAACTTCTCTTGAAGTAGAGTTTTTGGGGGAGAAAATGTCCCAAAGCTTTTAGCAACATGAGTCTGATTATTGCGATTTATATTAACATGACCCTAATATCTATTAATTTCAAGAATTATTGTGTCACATTCTGAATTTTTTTAATGTTTGGAAGGTATTTTTAACCTTAATTTCACCTTTTCAAAAGGTAACTCTTATGTGAACTATCGTGGAGGAGAAAAGAAATTGCTGAGAAGGGTGCATCTGTTTTGGATGCTCCTGGCAAGCCTTTCTATGACCCACAAGCAATAGGCACTCTCATAGATGAGTTACAAAGATCCATTCAAAAGACCTTTGACAGACAGGTGAAACTTTAGAATTTGCAACAATATTTCTATTTATAAGTTTTCTTCTATGTTTCTATCTATTTAGGATTAAAAAACCTTCTAGATTATCATATCACCTAACAAACATGTATGCCTGATTTCCTAAGATTTTATATAGTTTTGACTTGTATTTCTTGGTAATTTCAAAGACTAACATGATAAAGGTTGGATTCTTCCAAGAAAAAGAAATTGGTAAATTGGGAGCTTACAAGAAATTTGAGCTTATTTTAATTCAAGAGATGCAGTTGAAATTACTGAGACTGCACGCTTCTCAAATTAAAAAAACATGACTGCTATTTAATTTTTCCAACTGAGCCAAAATAGATCATCTAAGTCCTAGGTGACCATTTCTATAAATTATGAAATGTCATATATAATTTATTAAAAGTTAAAAATTATGAAACAATATAAATAATAATGAATTCAACTATTCAATCAATATTATATTAATAATAATAAAAATATCAAACAAAAATGTTTGTAGGAGGAGTGGGAAGAGTTATGTACTAGAGAGGAAATATATTGGCAGTAGAAGTCTCATGAATTATGGGTCAAGGAAGGTGATCGAAATACAAAATATTTTCATGCTTCCACTCAGTTAAAAAGAGCTGAAACAACAATTTTCTCAATTCAAGAGATGTCTTCAGGTATTTGGTTAACAATAGAAGAGGAAATTAAAAAAAAAAGCTGAAAAGTTTTTTTCTGATCTCTTATCAGCCCCTCAAGGTAAAGATGAGAAGCGAAGTAAGGATGAAGAAGAGATTCTTGAGGTAATCCCTATGCTTCTCAATCAAGAAGACAATGACAATCTTTTAAAGCCTTTTACTTTAGAGGAAATCAAAATTGTGGTATTTTCTTTGCCTCCGAATAAAGCCCTAGGTCTAGATGGTTTCACAACAATTTTCTTTCAAAAAAGTTGGGATTTTTTGTTTTATGATCTATTGTGGGCTTTAGAAGAATCAACGAGAATGGGTTTAGTTCTTAAGCAATTCAATGTGACAAATATTGTCATTATTCCCAAAGTTAAAGATCCAAAAACATTTGTAGACTTTAGGCCTATTTTTTTATGCAACACAGTTTACAAAAATTTTACTAAGGCAATTTATCTTAGGTTGCGCCATTAATAACAAAAATCATATCTCATGAACAAGGAGGTTTTATTCCAAGACGTGAAACCTTTGAAGGGGCTCTGATTGCACACAAGACTTCATTCTATTCATAAGGACAATTTTCCTTCTTTTGTGGTGAAGTTGGATATGATGAAGGCCTATGATCGGGTAGATTGGGATTTTCTTGATAAAGTTCTTAAAAGGTTTGGTTTCAGAGGGAAATGACATAGATGGATCAGGTCTTGTTTATCTAGAGCCAAGTTCTTGTTTATTCTAAATGGTTCCCCCACGGGCTTCTTTACTGCATCTCAGGGTGTGAGGCAAGGGGACCCTCTATCTCCCTTTCTGTTCATCATAATGGTGGAGGCACTTAGTAGATTCATTAGTCATAAATAGGGTTAGGGTCTTTGGAAAGGAGTTATTATATCTAATACAGATATATCAGTGACTCATTCTCTCTTTGCAAATGACGCCTTATGCTTTGGTAAATCAACTATAGAGGAAGCAAATCAAATCAAGCAAGTTTTAGGTAAATATTGCTCAGCTGCAAGTCAAAAAATTAATACTACCAAGTCCAAATTATATATTTTTAATATAAAGGAGGTTGTTAAGGAAATGATAGTTAAAGTGTTGGGATTTAAACAAGAGGAATTACCAAGCACATATTTAGGCATTCCTTTTTTCAAAGGAGAAAATAAGCCAACTTATTGGGGGAAAGTGCTAGAAAGAATAAAATCAAGGATTCTAATGTGGAAGGCAAGATGGTTGTCTCTGTTAGGTAGAATATTATTAATAAAATTTGTATTAGCAACAATCCCTAACTATTTTTTGGCGGTGCTCAAATCTCTGAATTCAGTCATATTAGAAATTGAGCGAATTATTCATAGTTTTATGTGGAATGGAAACATGGATGGCATAAAGAAAGTTCCCTTATATCTATAGATAGCATGGCATTGGATAAATTGCAAGGAGGTGCAAGAATCCACAATATTGCAATCAAAAATAGGGCTTTTGGGGCCAAATTAGCATGGCAGATGTATACGAAACCTGAAGCGAATTGGTGTACGTTATTGCAAGCTAAATATTTAGATAGTTTCAATCCTTTACGCATTCTCACATTTTTTGATCCTCCAAAAGGGTCAGCTATGTGGAATTTCCTGATTTCATCACTACAACAAACCCCTGTGATTTGCCCCACTTTTTGCTCCGTTTTTTGCTTCCACCCACTATTTTAATGTATTTTTTGGCAATTTTTTAAAAACATCAGTGCTATTTATCAAGATGGCACAATTTATGGTGTTTATTGTGTCGATTAGTGCAAGTCAGCACTAATTTAGGTGCTAATTAGCACCTAAAGTAATGTCATCTTTAGCACTGATATTAGCTTTGAGTGTAGTGTCACTTTTAGCTCCGACTTTAGCTTCGAGTTTAGCTTCGGGTTTAGCATCGGTTTAGACACTCCTATGTCGAAGAGACTTATTTATATGTCTCATCGACGATGTAAAATAGTGAAATGTCAACAAGATACGGGCATATCAAGGAGAGAATCACTTATGTCACATCAACAAGGTATATCTACAAGTTCTCGGAGAAACACAACTCTTGGATATAATGAAGTAATGTCGATAAGACATTAAGATATCGGTAAGATAAATAAGATTATCTCATCGACACTCTTCAAGTAATGATCAAAAGCATACACTGCTATACCATCAGGAAGGTGAGCAACATATGTAGTAGAGCAGTATACACCGCAACCCCACAACAAGAAGCCTTGAGCAAGGCGGTGGTGTGGTAAACAACAAAAGGGAAGGGAAAAACACCGCTATACTCCAACGATAATCACAAGTCTCCCTGACATGGCAGAGTTACATCAATATATAAAGAAATACCACCGAAGGAAAATATCGATGAGACAGTGCCATATCAACAAGAGATATCAACTTGTCTCATCGACACTGGCAACCAACATCAGAGGAACATAAGATCTAATGTCAATGAGACATTGAGATATCGGTAAGACAAATAAGATTGTCTCATCCACACTCTTCAAGTAATGATCAAAATCATACACCACTATACCGTTGGGAAGGTGAGCAACATATGTAGTAGAGCAGTATAGACCGTAACCCCGCAACAAGAAGCCTTGAGCAAGGCGGTAGTGCAGTAAACGTGGCATCATTACAATTTACAACAATAAATGCAAAAAATCACATCAGTTGCCAAAATTAAATGCTATCAATTTAGAACTAATATGACTAAATATCACGCCATCCAAAGATAAGTGAGTTTTCCCAATATCACACTCAATTGTAGTGCACTAGCATGGAAGGAGCTAAGGATATGAGAAGAAGTCCTACAAGTGTGAAATACTTGGGTAAGTGCACAAAAACTCTCTGAAAGAGCTCTGTTAATATAAAAAAATCTTTCAACATTTTGTCATCTAAAGCCATAGTAGAGAAAATTGAAACATGCCTCCTAAAAGAAAACAATTAGAAGTAAAAGAAAGTCAACCTAAAATTAAAAATGAAGAACCTAAAGTAAAGAAGAGACCACTCCATCAGTCCATATTAGATATACTTCTAGGGTCTACTAAAGAGGGTAATAAGAATTTTCTCATGGACACTGCACAAAGTTGTAGGGATGCCCTCATTTCCAAATCTGGATGGGACCTATTTTGGTATTTTTACAGTAACATAAATGAGAAGATTCTAGTGTCAAACGCTTGGATGTTGGATATAGCAAGGTTGATTATCCCAAATGTGTTTGTTAATGTAGAATTTATCAGACTGCTAGCCAAACACTATCACTCAACTACCAAAATAGTAAGGTTTCCAAACGGCACAGTATTGGTAGAAGTAACCAAAAAAGCCATTATTGAGTGTTTTGGATTAAACAAGTAGGCTCTGACCAAGATAAACCTGCAGAAAAGTGAGGAGGATTATGCTAGGTTAAAAAAGACTTATATAAGTGATGAGGTACCCCTATATATGAAAAGAGGCATTGGTAACAAAACATTCCCCATCTCTACTACCACTATTGAACCATTTAATGTGACAGATTTTCAATATTACTTTGTGAATACATATTTAGCTCTTTGCCAAGTGTTGGGGATAGATGCTCAAGATAAAATTCCAATAGGCCTAATGATGATGGCCACGAGAATTCAAAACCCTAAAATTAATATTGAATATGACTTTGCTTCATACCTTGAGAAGGTGTTAGATGATGAATTCTCCCAAGTTATAGGGGATAGAGTATCGATTATATTCAAACACTATTCCCTACTATGTAATATGGTATTGTACCAGAATAAGGACCATTGGACTAAAAGAATGGACTTGGTTATAGTAGATGAGCAAGGGAATCCCACACCTGTCTAGAAATGGTGCTATATTTGGGACAGTCGGTGCAAGAATTCAAGCTTTGTTCTATTCTATGAAGACTTTGTACACAAAATCCTTTGAGTTCTTGGGTATGCAATACCAAGATTGTCAACCAACATGTTGCAACTAGTGAGACCTTTGGCTTTAAGACCAAAGTAGGGTCATACACACAATTTTGGAGATTGGTTCTTCCTCCTAGAAGTTATAATAATAAGAGTTTATGGATGCCCTGTTGCTCCACACATACTACCAAAATTTGTGCCCCTCAAATTAGCATTTCTTGAATTTAAGTGGCAAATGATGTGGATGGAGAAAGATGTAATGCACAAGAAAAAGAAAGGCACTTTCCTGCCAAACCAAACCAAGTGTGAAGATTGGACTATAGGCTTAGACACACTAGAGGAGTTACAATATTATTTGAAGACAAGATATGCATTGAAATCTAGAAAAGAAAGAGCCTTTGACCATGAAAATCACATGAACAACATAAGGCACAATCTTCTTACCAAAATGGCAGTGCCACACCAAGTGGATTTTGAAGAAGATGTCATAAGGAACTGCATTACTTATAATGATGTATTTAGTAGAAGGAAAAATGGGAATATATGAAGAAGGTTGAAGAAAGGACGAAGCAGAGGTCCAAGGATTCCCTAGGATACTTTGTTGAGGAAAAGGACCCCATCAAGAGGATAGAATTGATAATTGGTAGATTTGAAGATTTGTATAGAAAGAAGAAAGCATATCTCAAAGAACATCATAGTGGTGCAACTACAGAGCATACCCCAGGTGAAACCTCTTAGCCTCCCATGGAGCAGTTACCTCCCAAAAGATAGAAGATAGGAAGCATTGAACAGTTAGTACCTTATGAGGATACTAAAGAGGTGGGTGATACTGAGAAAGTGGCTATAGTACTACAGTCATTGAAAGGTGATATTGAAGTTGATTAGCCCATCCTTGAGACCAGTGCCCTTAAACATGAGGAAAGGATGGATGATGTACAAAAAAAAAGTACAATGGTACATGAAGATGAAAGGGAAATTGCAGCCAGGAGATTCATAGAAGATGATGAATTCATTAAGACTCCTGAGTTTGAGGATTTTTGGATGAAGATGAAGATAAAAGAATTTCAAGAGAGGATGGAATCAGCTGAAGCAGGAATTGAAGAATTGGAGAAAAATGAAATGGTAGCACAGACTTTCCAGGAATTAAGAGTTGACAACATTGACATTAGCCCCCAGAAGGCTAGAGAAATGGTCTTGAAGAGCAATATGCTCATTTTCCTTGGCTTGGAATTAAAGAATTTTTTTTTGCTTGATCAAGTGTGGGCTCAAGAAGATCCAATGCTAGTTGCAGAATTTGACTCTGATGAAGGTGTGAGTGGAACTAGGTATAACCCAAATATTGAAACCCTGGCCATATGGATCAAACAAAAAAATACACAGAAGCCAAAATTATTGGATGTAATTCAAGGGATGAAAGGGGCAGCGATGGTAAGGACAATACAAGATACCACCCCTTTGGAGGCAGCCACAATGACCATGCATTCGACCATGTTCACTGAAGCAATTGTTAAGGGATTAGAAGACAACTTGAAGGAGTATGAAAAGGAACAAAGGTTCCTAAATGATGAAGTTAATAAACTGTTCATGGAGAATGTCAAATTGAAAGAACAATTAAGAGGAGTAGGACCCTCACAAAGCAAGGATATGGTGTTATACAGGCCTCCTATTGCTCCAATGGATATTGTGAAGAACATTTCTATAGAACAGGTAAAAACTCCAAAGAAGGAACTAGATGATGTAAAGAAGGCTAGCAATCAAACCCAAGATGAAGTGAAAAGACAAATTTGTGAAGTTATGGAAAAGATTCTTGAGCACAGAATACAATCAGTTATGGATAAACTGGAGAATATGCATGATAGTTATAAAACACTTCAGCAGGCAATGGATCAAATAAAGACACATGCTTGTATTAGATCCTTTGTTCAAAAGGTGGCAGCCTATTCACCACACTTTGGCTAAGTTATGCGAATTTCTACAAAGTAGTCTTGATGCACCCACAACATTAAAGCCAACTGAACAAACTGTGAAGACGATTATTGATGAATTTTAGTATGTACAAGGGTTTGATAAAAATATTGTAACACGAATGGATTTATTCCATACCTACAAACAGTGGTATATACCTAAAATCGTGAGAGATGGTGATCAGTTGGAGGACTTGGATAAGCGGAAGAAAGAATTCAGTCAAGTTGTTCATAAGTGTGTAACTCATATACAAGAGGATGATGATACCAGTCTTCCTAGGCTATATCAGATCATGGATGGGTTGATTGTTCTTGATGCGGGATACCTAAATTTTGTCAATGATACAAAGGCATTACTAGATAGTCGATGGAAAACTCATCTTGCAAACATGCAAAAGATCTAGGAATATAAGTGGCCATCAAAGTTTACGGTGTATCAGTGGGAGGAAAAGTATTTGGTTTCAGAAGAATAGGACACTGAGGTGAGAGCATTTGGACATTCATCATGGAGAGGAAGACTTTGCTAGATCAATGATCACGGGTCTTCTACGCTGAATAATGGAACCATTTGTCAAAATGTCTTAAGTCTTGTTATTTCCTTAATTATGCTAATTAAATAGTTGTTAGTAAAAGAAGTAGTTATGAAAGGTCATTTCTTTTTGTAAAAGTCTTATAGCTTGTTGCTTCCTATATAAATAGGAAACCAAGGCCTAGTTTTAAATTATCATCATCATATATCATTTCCATTTTGAAGACTTTTGTTATTAATATATATCAATTGAAGCAATATAATGGAGAACATCTTATTATTAGAGATTCTCCATGACTGTGTTATCATTTTGTATTTTTCTTATGTTTGTCATACTTATTTCTTCTTATATTTGAATGAATATCAGTTATTGAGCCTCAATATTGTGCCTATGTGAATGAATATGTTGATACAATAAAGCATTTATTGTGGATGTTGGTAGAGCTGGTAATTTTTTTGAAAATTTGAGCTTATTTTGCCTTGTTACATGTTCAACATAAAAATGGAAACTATTTAAAAATAATAAAGTTAACAAAGTTGCTTATTTAAATAATTTTGAGTTATGTGCATTAATATTTTATTAACTTTAGTGTCTTCACGAACATATGTTGATACAAAATGAATGGAAGAAGCGTCCAAGTAATCCTAATTTTTTCTGCCAACAATTCATACCAAAGATTGAACAATTTAAGGATATTACAATAGGTATTAATTAAGGATATGATGATGATGATATATCTTGTACTTGTATATTCTATGAAACATTCCTTATTTTCTATGAAATAGTGTATATATTCTTGTACTTGTAAATATTCTTTTACTGTTATGTCTATTAAATAAAATAGAGTTTGAATAAAAAATGCTTCACCCTTTTTTGTAAGTGATTATGTGAATTATTGTTTAAGGAAAAATATTATAGTGTTTACATTTTCAGTTTACTAGTTTCAAATCTTCATTTGCTATGTATATAAAATTGTATGTGCTCTTTATCTAAAATGACATAAAACAGTAATATCATCAGAATCAGGGTTTTCAATTTCAGCACCATCATTGTCCACACTTTTCATATCATGTTCACTTTTAAGTACGATCATCAAAATTTTATTTTTATTTCTTGTCCCAGTTAATCTTGATTCCTTTCAACACAACACAGTAGGTTGCATGTTAAATTTCAAACATTTTCTTTGCATTTTTTTGTATATATTATTTTCTCAGTGCATCATTATGTAACAACAATTTCATTGATGAGATATACAATAAAAATAAATGAAATCACATGTTTTCTTTGTCAAGGGAAATGTATGGTGAATACCTTGTGTCTTTCAAATAAGTGTGCAAGCGAAATAAGACATAACTGATTGAATCTAATTTTCTACTATACAATTGTTTTTTTATGTGCTTTTTACTTTTTGCATGTGGATTACCCTCAGAAAGAGACTACTTATCTTTTCTTAAATGAAGCCTTTACATTTCCTGTGTATGAAAGGAATTTACTACTTGACAACAGGTTTGTGAACTTCATACAATTTAAGATCGGTGTAAAAGGCCATCCCTGCAAATGTTGTTTGGTCTAGAATTATAATGGAAAATAAAAAATCTTGCTAGAAGAATAAAACAAGTTTTCAGTTGTCCAAGTACAACATAATATTACTGAAGCATTTCAAAGTTTAAGCCATAAGAATCATCCTTTTTTAAACATGGATTGCAAATAATTCTGAAAAAATAGAAGTCTTGGTCATTAACATTATTGTCTGCTACAATGTCATCCAGTGTATCATTTTCAATGTTCATAAGTTCTTTCAAGTATTTAATATTATCATCATCCTCATCTTGACCTGCAACATCTTCATCATCATTGAAATTTGACTATAGACCATCTATATTGTTACCAAATGTATTTGGATCATCATTTTCTATACCATCCATATTGTTGTCTTCCATAACATCATCTAACTCTAGATTGTTGTCTTCTTGTGTCTGAACATAACCATCTTCAACATCATCATGGATGTCAATTTCTTCAATGTTCTCTAATCCCTCTCTCTCATTTTGTTGGCCATCATTTTCTTACTCAGTATCCACTAATGCATTATCAAATAAATGCCTTAATCTTGGATCATAATGTATGACAAGTATCCATTTTGGGTCCAAAATATCTTCATAGAAAAATACATGCACATGAACGACATACATATATTAGACATTAAATAAATTGTAAGAACATATATACATCAATTGAATAATGGAACATTATTTTATAGACTACCTTTTTTATACAATAATTGCTATAAAACACAATTTTGACAACATAGCTTATAAAACATCAGTCCACACTCATTTATTATTCTTTGGTTTTCTACCCTTAAGAACATCCTTAGGGAGGCCTTGTTCTTCCCTCTTCTTTCACGCAAGAGTGTGTTTTAAGAAGGGGTAATCAATCAATAACTGATCCCCAATGGTAAGGTCCATAATAGCCTCAACCATTATCAATTGATCAACCTCTCTTTCCATATCTCCATCTTTATCATTTATAACCTCAACAAATTGACAATTTGGTCTTACAGTAGGGTCCCTTCCCTTAATACTATTTATAAATCCTGCAATATTTTTGTGTGTATGCATGTCCATCTATATACATAAGATGACCTCTATTCATTTCTCTTCCATTTTTCAATTGGAGACAATGTGTATACATATTCAAATTTAGACCATATGTTAACATGCTAGGCTTATATTTTGCTAGCCTTCTCCATTCACCATTGTAATATGATGGACCATAATATGGCATTAATCTCCTAGTGGTTTGTTCTGAATTGTTTCTATGTTTGGATGCCACATGTACATTTTGGACAATAAAGAGGCCTAGATTCACTCGATGAATATTGGATGGCCGTATCATGTAGTTGTATCCCCATAATTGAAACACCTCATACACTCTAGGTAGTTGTTGATCACTAGGCCAAGCAAAATATAGTTGACAATCAAATGTCTCTTTGTAAATTGATCTCAAACTCAAGGGAAAGTCATCATCTCCATCACATTCATTCTCATAGGGTATGTATTCCACCTTCCCCTTGTCTTTAAGCAAATTATGCATCTTCATACCAGTTCTTGTTCTGTTACTTGTTTTCGTCAATTCCTCATCTTCCAAGTTGGTATATTGGAACATATTTTTGTTAGATGTATCATCTGATAAATGATCATTTCCCTCTAGACTGGAAGTCAGTGATCTAGGAAACTTTAAACCAAGAACTTTATCCTACAAGTATCCATTAAGAAAAAAATAGTTATTTAAATAATATAAAACAATGTTTAAATGAAGTATACATGTTATTTATATCAAATTGGAAAATTCCTCACCATAATTCCTATTGGATTTGAATTGATTGTAGGAGGCATACTACTGACTGGAAGCTCATCATATATGTAATGTCTTTGTACAATTGCCCGTTTGAATTGTTTCTTTCCACAACATAGAGAACATCCACAAACAACAATTTTCTCAAAGCATTCATCCCATGTACTATAGTCCTGACCTACCTCTTCTTCAATGCAATCTTTTGTTGTGTCTACAATATCCATTGTCATATCCTCTTCCACCCACTATCGTCTATGTGATTTAACAGTTTTAGGTCCATGTCCATGTACATATCTTGTTCTTTTGTTCTAGTTGAACATGCATTAATTATGTCAAGATTGGATAATACATTGTAAATTTCAATAATACTGTGAAAAAAGGTGGAGGTATCACAAAATTCCATCAGATCATTTTTTCCTAAGTTAAGTCAAAATTTGAGTACCTGATGTCCCACTTCATCTGTTGTGTCCTCATTTGATATGACATGATCTGTTGTCATGGCCTCGTCTCACCCTTATAATACACAACATAGTAAATAATGTTTAGTACACCAATTATATCATTTCAACGAATATGCTATCCAACACAAAACCTCACTTTAGTCATATATTTGACATATTGATATCATGTTTTGGCTATCCTACTTTTTAAACTTTTCCCTTGATCATAGAATCACATTTAATCACCATTCCTGTGCATTTTCAACCAATAAGTTTGACCTCAGAGGCCTCATGGACAAAACAATGACTTTATCTCCTCTATGTTGTAGCATTTGTGAATTCATAAACACCTTCCTCCTTTGGTTGAGGTTGCTTTCTCTTCTTACCTCTATTGTATCTATAGATTCCGTTGTCTTGTCTATTTACACACACTTTCCTCTCAACGATTTAGTATTTCTACGTTGTTCACGTCCTCTCTCCATGGCCTCTTTTATGAATAAAAATGTTGCCACACAAGCTTTCACCACACTACCTCCAAGAAGGAAAAAGCAACTTGCGGGACTGCGATAAAAACTGCTCTACCGCACCGAGCTGATGAAGGAGCCGCGGGATTGCAGTGGTCACCACACTACCACATGCCAATGGTAGAAGACTTGCGGGACTGCAGGGGTCACCACAACACCACCAGGAAAAAAGGAAGACTTGTGTGCCGCAACAGAATCTTTCACCACACTACCACCGAGAAGGATGAAGCACCTTGCAGGACTACAGTAAAAACTGCTCTACCGCACCGAGCTAATGAAGGAGCCACGAGACAACGGTGGTCACAAAAACAAGGCAGGAGTTGGAATTGTTTCCAACACTCTAGATCCTATGATATAGAAACAATGAAAATAGTCACTATACAACAATGATAGGTGCTAAATTAGGTGCACTTGACACCGCTTTATACGTCCTAAACAGATTACATTAACGGCCAAAAGTGGGCACTAAAGTTGGTGTTAACTAACATCGACTAAAGTGTCGACTAATGAATCAAAATAAAAAATATTAAAACTTTCCCGCATGAAGGAAGAAATCAGACGAAAAAAAGGGAAAAATGTCACGTGAAGGAAGAGAGCAAGGCGCTATCAGCAACTAATGAGAAATTTGATTTAGTTTGCAAAACCATAGGTAAGGTTACAAAAAAAAATTCTTTCTTGAATTCGTGATTGTTTACTGCTCTTTGTTTGCATTTGAATTCGTGATTGTTTACTGGTTCATGGCCTAACCAGTCTAGGCAACCTCTAAATTGTCTCATCATTATAAATTGTAAAATGTTTGAGAAACTAACAAAAAAAATTACCCTACCCATTTGAGCTTTGGCTCAAAATATTATAGCACAAAGTGAGGATGCCTCTATATTCTTTCCCTAACCTGGGTATCAAGGAAATAGTGAACTGATTGGAAAATCTGGGAATTGGGTTGGTCACTACTGAGCAACTATTGAAAATAAATGTAGAAACCGCTTGGTTTTGCCTAGTCGTGCCATAGTCACCGATGCCATGACAAATTCGTGCAAGATTGCATTATGAAAGAGTTTTCATGATAAGGTTATCAACACTAAGCAAACTGAGCGAACATATTTTCCCTATGTTATCAACACTAAGCAAACCCAGTGAACATATTTTCCCACAAAACAAAACTTTCATACCACAAACTGGGCAAAAAATTTCATACCTTAGAGCGTGTACTTCATTTGCCTCCGTAGACTGGATGAAAATAATTTTCCCTAGGTTGCCTCAAAATGTCAAGCAATGGAGGGAAGGGAGAATTGTCAGCAAACTCTAGCCACAATGAGGTAATTCATTGTCAATTTATAGATTTGTAAATGTTTCCATTGTTTCTTTGAATTTTACTTTTTAGTTTTTTTATTTCTAAATTTAAAAGAAGAAATATAATTTTAAAATATATATATAGGGACATGAGACTGAGAAAGATAAAGAGGAATTGGCTTCCATATTGGGGGTAGAGGCAGTGAACAAATTGGTTAATGTGGATTGGACAACACTTGCCAAATACATAGAAAAATAATCTATTAACACACCTCAAATATTGCAAACAAGTCAATTGTGTCAAAGGGAATCAATTGATTCCCCAACCAGTCCTAGATCAACCAAAAGATCCAGGAGCAAATCAATGACAGTAAACTCTAAGATTGTGGAACAAGGAGTAGAGACTTCCATTCTTGGGACACAAGCTTCTTCCACCACGCCATGTTTTCAATCTTGCATTGGTAGCTAAAATACGAAGATAGAATACGAGGTGGTTTCAGGGGAAGTCCGAATGGCGGATGTTGGGAAAAATTTTGTGAATAGGTTGAAGGAATCATGCCTTCAATGGTTCAAAGACCATCTACATTTTCCATTCTCAAAGATACCCATGCACTTGAAAAAAGCAGTTATCCATGACATGGAGACCGATTTTGGCACAGGTTGGTCTATAAAGAAGATAAAGCTATGAATGTCTCAAAACTGCAAGAGATTTCGGTGCAACCAAACAAAGAAGATAAAAAAAATCCCTCCTGAGCTAAGGGAGAAAAAAAGGCCAATTGATGTAAGTGTGAAATTATGGAGAGAGCTTGTAAAATCATATGAGAAGTTCGATGCACGAAGGAAGTCCGGTGAGGAGAGTACCCAAGTATTTGAATTTTCTCATAATATTATATCAAATTTATTAAATGATATTTAAATTTTATTTGTGCATAGTTATATTGAATTAGTATATGTTTCAGGACAAGGCCTCCAAGGCTAGGCTTGAGAAACTTCGTTCCACACATCGCAATGGCCACAAAGGTTTACAAGCCTTGATTTGTACATTTGTAAGTATATTTAATATGTTAAATGATATTTTTTTATTTCATTGGAAAAAGTAAATGATTGCATATTAATTAGTTTAACTAGTCCATGTGCCATGCTTTGACAAGAGGAGAAATATGGCCGCAATCCAAAGCAATTTGAAAAGAATGTTACAAAACAAAAAGTGGAATGATTTTGTAATCTAGATGGAGAACGAGGTATCAATAGTTGAGTTTCAATAACTTAGTTGGATATTGTTGTGTTAATATGTCAATTTGCACCTCTTGTGTTGAGTTCTTTATTGATGCATAGGATGAGTAAATAGAGCTCAAATCTTATGATTACAAGATGATCGTTTATGTGCATGAATAAATAGTAGAAGGATGTAGATGAACTCAATTCATATGACTTTATGCCTCTTGTCAGACATTCCTCTTGAATCTCTAATATCAGGTGCCTGAGACTTCCCTGTAGCTTTTACCTTTTGTTGCCACCTTTCCTCTTCACTGTGAGACTCGTCTCCTTTTTCCTTATCTGCATTTTTGGCTCTGGCTTCTAATTCATCCCATGTTTTACCTTCCTCCTCTTCAAAATCTTCTTCTTCTTCTTCGTCCTCCTCTGACTCCACAAGAGATTCATCTTTTGAACCTTCCTCATCTAATTTTGATTCCCCTTCTACATCAGAGGGTTCATATCCTTGATCTAACTCTTCTGAATTATCAGAATCAAAATCAGTAGCTACCATATTCAAAAATTCCCAACCAACATCTTCAATAAATTTATCTGGATCATTAATAATACTCTTCAAAATTGGCCGCTAGTTCAAGTTCATTTTTCTTTCATAATACTTTATATCCATGGAGTTCAACCATTCCTTGATTCCATCAAGCAAAGATTGAGGAATGACATACATGTGGAGTACATCCTGCTTTAAGTATTTGAAAACAATAGTCATATCAAATGCCTTTTTCCCAAGTCCTACTCTCTCAAGGTTAACAATCTCAATCTGACTAATAACGATTACTAAGAAAGGTAATTCCCCCAACTCTACCAAACAGTTTACCGTAGGAACAATAAAAGTAGAGGATTTGAAAGGAACTCCATGAAAACCAAGCTCTCTAAATGGTATATCAAACTCTAGTTCAAAATATTTTAGATGAGGCTACTCCCATAGCTCTCTTACTCACTTGACAAATCCTTGAAACTTTGTATTGATTTTATTTTTCTTGTCCCTCTCTTGTTGTTCTTCCTCAATTTCATCAGGACCATACATTGACCTTCTTGCCCCTCCTAAAGTTTGGACCACATCCATTACCTCCACATAAAATTGGACATCTTGGTCTTCTTGGTTCCCATGCCATGAAATGGTTATGCAAATGAAAATGAAGCAAAGTAATCATCTCCTTCTTTGTTGGCTGGAAGAATGCATGCTTAATGTTTTGATACATGATATCAGCTCTCTCTTCTGCTCTCATGGTTGAATACTGAAATCCAGTATGGTGGGCCTCCAGAGTTCCAGTCATCTTTCTTCCTCTTCCACCAAATGTTGGCCTAATCCACACATCTACCAGCCTAATTGGCTTGTTTTTTAAAGTTGAAGTTTCTCCTAAGTCACCAATGTAGCTCTTTCTGCCTTTTCAGACTCTTTCATTGCTACAAATCATCTTTGGGATTTAATCATTTGTACCACATGGTTGATGTGCTTTGAATTCTTGCATCTAAAGGAAATTTCCTTAACATAAATACTGTTAGGGAATTTCAATGTTGTCATTGTAGTTGGCATTAAAGCAGGTACCTATGACATTGAAAATTATCCTTATATAGGAATTCCCTCCATCTTGTTAATTGGCTTGTAACACTCTTGATGGTGGCTACATGAAATTTGATTATGATTCCTCTTCTACATCAGACAGTTCATATCCTTGATCTGACTCTTCTGAATTATCAGAATCAGAATCACTAGCTTCCATATTCAAAAATTCCCAACCAACATCTTCAATAAATTTATCTGGATCATTAGTAATACTCTTCAAAATTGGCCACCAGTTCAAGTTCATTATGCTTTTATAATACTTTATATCCATGGAGTTCAGTCGTTCCTTGATGCCATCAAGCGAAGATTGAGGAATGGCGTACATGCGGAATACATCCCACTTGAAGTCTTTGAGAACAATAGCCATATCAAATGCCTTTTTTCCAAGTCCTACTCTCTCAAGGTTAACAATCTCAATCTCACTAATAGCAATTACTAAGAAAGGTAATTCCACCAACTCTACCAAACAGTTTACTGTTGGAACAATAAAAGCAGAGGCTTTGAAAGGAACTCCATGAAAACCAAGCTCTCTAAACAATATATCAAACTCTAGTTCAAAATCTTTTAGATGAGGCTGCTCCCATAGCTCTCTTACTCGCTTGACAAATCCTTGACACTCTATATTGATTTTATTTTTCCTATCCCTATCTTGTTGTTCTTCCTCAATTTCATCAGGATCATACATTGACCTTCTTACCCCTCCTAAAGTTTGGACCACATCCATTACCTCCACATAAAATTAGACATCCTTGGTCTTCTTTGTTCCCACGCCATGATATGGTTATACAAATGAAAATGAAGCAAAGTAATCACCTCCTTCTCCATTGGCTAGAAGAATGCATGCTTAATGTTTTGATATATGATATCAGCTCTCTTTTTCTCTCATGGTTGAATGTTGAAATATAGTATGGTGGGCCTCCAGAGTTCCAGTCATCTTTCTTCCTCTTCCACCAAATGTTGGCCTAATCCACACATCTTCCAACCTAATTGACTTTGTTTTTGAAAGCTGAAGTTTCTCCTGAGTCACTAGCGTAGCTCTCTCTGCCTTTTCAAACTCTTTCATTACTACAAATCATCTCTGGGATTTAATCATTTGTACCACATGGTTGATGTGCCTTGAATCCTTGTATCTAAAGGAAAATTTCTTAACATAAATATTGCTAGGGAATTTCAATGTTACCATTATAGTTGGCATTAAAGCTGGTACCTGCAACATTGAAAATTATCCTTATATAAAAATTCCCTCCATCTTGTTGGCTTGTAACACTCTTGATGGTGGCTACATGAAATTCGATTATGATTCCTCTTCTACATCAGAGGGTTCATATCCTTGATCCAACTCTTCTAAATTATCAAAATCAGAATCACAAGCTTCCATATTCAAAAATTCCAACCCACCATCTTCAAAAAAATTATCTTGATCATTAGTAATACTCTTCAAAATTGGTCGTTAGTTCAAGTTCATTATGCTTTCATAATACTTTATATCCATGGAGTTTAGCCATTCCTTGATGCCATCAAGGAAAGATTGAGGAATGGCATCAATGTGGATTACATCCCACTTGAAGTCTTTGAAAATAGCCATATCAAATTCCTTTTGTCCAAGTCATCTCTCAAGGTTAACAATCTCAATCTCACAAATAACGATTAATAAGAAAGTTAATTCCACCAACTCTACCAAATAGTTTATCGTAAGAACAATAAAAGTAGACTTTGAAAGGAACTCCATGAAAACCAAGCTCTCTAAATGGTATATCAAACTCTATTTCAAAATATTTTAGATGAGGCTACTCCCATAGCTCTCTTACTCGCTTGACAAATCCTTGAAACTTTGTATTGATTTTATTTTTCCTGTCCCTCTCTTATTGTTCTTCCTCAATTTCATCAGGATCATACATTGACCTTCTTTGCCCTCCTAAAGTTTGGACCACATCCATTACCTCCACATAAAATTGGACATCCTTGGTCTTCTTGGTTCCCACGTCGTGATATGGTTATGCAAATGAAAATGAAGCAAAGTAATCATCTCCTTCTCCGCTGGCTAGAAGAATGCATGCTTAATGTTTTGATACATGATATCAACTCTCTCTTCTGCTCTCATGGTTGAATATTGAAATACATTATAGTGGGCCTCTAGAGTTCTGGTCATATTTCTTCCTCTTCCACCAAATGTTGGCCTGATCCACAAGTCTGCTAGCCTAATTGGCTTTGTTTTTGAAAGTTGAAGTTTTTCCTGGGTCACCAGTATTAGCTATAACTTTTTTGAAATATTATTATGGTATGTGCACTTTGATATGATGTAATATGATTATGGTTTCGTCTCATATGTTGTAATATTAGATATATAATAGAAAAAATAAATTATTGCATGAAATAAATAATAACTTTTCATTCTAAATATTTTTTTTTGCACAACATGGGTCTTCCAGAAGATCAAGATGATCCTCAACATGATATAGATCCACAAAATATTGGTTATGCCGGTACAGATAACATGGAAGAGGATGATGATGATGCAGATGCGGAAGACATCGAGGCCAATGACAATGATGATGACAACGACAATGACAACGACGACAATGATGATGATGATGATGGCGATGATGATGATGAGACAGTTGGTGGTAGTAACCAATGACATTCATGATCATATAGACTGCATCATGGATCGTTGTTGATATATCGTTATGATGACTCTTTTCATGGTTACTATCATATGTATCATTTTCACGACCTACAGTACTATATTATTGAGTTGTATCATATTGACATGTATCATTTTCACTATATCATTTAGACATGTATCATCTTGACTTGTATAAGTTTGAACTTTACATAATTTATCAATTTTATTTATATCATTTGTACATGTATCATTTTCACTTATGTCGACTGTTGGACATGTATCATTTTGACATGTTTTTGATGTACTGGCATATTTGAATTTCACTTGTTTTAGTTATATATGATGATGATCTTATCAGTATTGACTTGTCAATTTATATATTTTAAAAGTGGTCGATGATTTTTGGATGGATATTTATTACATATGATGATTTTAATTTACTTCTTAGGATGGATGTTGTCAAATTCAATTAAATTATAGATATTTGACTCACTTGTTTTAATTATAGATGATGATCATGTTACAATAATAGTTCAGGCGGTGATGAAAGGTAAAATTAATGCTTGGCACCTCCAGAACGTAATTGAACAAATCAGAGAAGTGTTAAGCTCTTTTGAAAGTTTTGTGGTGAGCCACATTAAAAG